>NJDC01001204.1:312085-359787 GCA_002245475.1 Calephelis virginiensis
CCATTCTTAATACAATTTATTTAGAATTTTATTTTATTTACAATTGTGTTATATAGCCCTGATGATGCTTGTACAGCGAGACCGGTTGGCTAAACCATAAAAATAAAAAAATAAAATATGTTGTGGAAATTACAAGTGTTTCTAAATAAATTGTATCAATAGTCTATTTATCATAGGTAATTACATAACGCGGGGCTAGCATATACGCCTAACGCCATCGACCAACCGCGAGGCTTAGTTCGACTTCCGGCAGTGTATATGTATGATTAACTTTTAGATGTCTATATTTCCATTTATCAAATTCTCTAGTTAGTCTAGTTATGTATTTGTACTATAAATGTACTTATTGGTATGGTTGATTAACACCCAAAACACAAAAATGTAATTTGCCTTTGAGTTTAGAATAAAATAATCCAATCTTCAGAAGCAATGTAAGCGCGGAAAGAACAGCGGGCAAGAACTAGTCACTAAATAAAAGACAAAACATATGTTCTATGACAGCTCGTGTTATTTTTCTCTGAGCTGCACCCTTTTCGTGCATGTCAACGTGATGTCCACGCAGCCATAATCGAATTACCGTGAAGGTATGCGCATTTACTGATAAGTCTTGTTTATATAAGTATTTACCTTGTAAATACTTTTAAGGTATGACTTAAAGCAGAAGAAAATATTTTTATTGGCAAATCACATTAAAGCGTTTGACCTTGAAAACAATTCCACTGGGTACTACCAGTTTTCTTATCCGATAATCTAGTAACTTGGTAATTGACTTATCCATATCCCTGCATTTGTATACCCTTAGTTTTTTTTTTAATTTTTATATGAACAAAATGATAGGTTTGTGGGAGTCGTGAAGTTTAGCACTCGGTACACTCTGCCTACCCCTTAAGGCACTTGGCGTTATCGCATTTAAGCATGCGAGTATTTTATAGTATGCACACAATATACATAAAAACAATTCTGTAATTGGATATTCACTAACCTTTTATGGATAGCGCCCACTGTTGACGGGGCGGAGTGAGGCGGGCCGGGGCGCATCGCATTGCAAAGCCCACTGATGCGGGCCGGGCCGCATCGCATCGGCGCGGATGTTTGTACTCAGTTCCAAAGTAGAGCAACGAAATAGAGTGGCCATTCGATGTTATAATGGTCAAGTATTAAAAGTTGCGCCATCTAGTAGTTGTCGTACGAAACTTTAACGTTAAAATACCATAGTGATATTTTCTTAATAGTAATATCAGGATCTTTGATCACTGTGGGCCGCATCGGGGTATGCGCGCTTGGTGCCTCGCGGAAATCCGCGGCGGAAAAATCCGCGCCGATGCGCCCAGGCCCAGTGGGCGTTCCTCCATACGAAATGTATGCTAGCGATTTAGGCGGATTATTGCGCTGCGATGCGCCCCGTCCAGTCCCGTCCAACTAGATGCTATCCTTTACATGTCAGTGAATTTCTTCGGATTTGTTATTCAACTATTTTAGAAATCGTCTGAGCGCGAGACAGAACAGACGTCTCGTTCCAAACAATATGACAGCGTTTCTTTAAAGAAAGAGCATTACGGATACCAATACGTGCCATTTGACCAATCTGTACGCGTACCTACACATTGGAATTCTCTGAAAAAATGAGACACATAATTATGATAACGTTATTAATATTCGGACTAGCATATCTATATAAACTAATTAAGTAGTGGGCACTAATACTTCAGCTTAGGCGAACTTCTAGTCCCATATTTGACCATGAACCGAGTAGTAATTTTGAGTTAACTTGTTAAAGTTAAAAGTTTAATAAACGTTCTGAGTTTGGAGCGTAGAGCATTTTTTCCGTAGGTTAATAAGCTGAGTGGGTCCTACGGCTCCCTTCCATCGTTCTCAAAGTATATGCTGATGCGGTGGTTCCATTGCTTACGCGGCTTTTCCGGCTCTCCTGCTCATTTAGGCGTTGCATCGAGCTCACAAAATACAATTTCATTGCACGCGATCGCCAAAAAAGGTGACCACTCTAAAACTACCAGCCCATAGCCAATGAACTATAAACTCCATGATTAACAGCCAGCCCGTAAGGTACCTTTTTATTTGCGATCGTTCAGGTGCTGAACTTTACTTGACACACCTATGGATGCAAGTAGTTGAAAGCAAAAGAGAAAGCATTGGCTGTTAATTCGGACACATAGAAGGCCTTGGATAGGGTACAGCAAAGGACAATGCCGTTGAAACTTTCCTCCTAAAGACTTCCCGAGAAATTTTGCCACTGCGTCACTGGTTTTTTGGCAGAGCAGGGTACTAAGGTCGATATTACCAGTGCTTGCTCTGAGTTCAAGCTTGTCAATTATGGTGTCCACAAAAGTTATATGCTTTCTCTCACACTGTTTTTTAAAATATCAATGACATGTTCTAATGAGTAACACTCGTTGTTATGTATATAAAATAGCCGTGAAAGCATAGCGTGAATAGCCTTCCACAAAAATATGAAAATCTCACTTAAAAATAGTGACGCACCAGTAAAATCTGTGGTGTCTATAAGCAACTAAAATTACATTAAAAAAACTAGTAGTTCTATATGTTAGTGTTAAGGTAGCCTGATGTGTAAATAATAAACTACCGGTTTTTTAAATCTCCTTAACGGGATTCCGTAGTTTCAACATAATTCTGTAAAGTTTCATGAAAATATTTTTATTTATCGCCATCTAAGTAATGGTAATAGTATTCAAGTAACGGTAATTTTATCAAAGGTATTAAATTCTATTAGACTAAGAGCTACTAAACTATTCGACTTACCTGCTTCCCACAAAGCTAGATTTTTAAAAATCTTTGTTTACATTGTTCAAACAATATTTTTTTATACATACATTTATACATAGGTATTGGTATCGTTACACACGCTTACACGCCTAACTACACCGGCCAACCGCGAGATTCCGTTTCGATTCCCGACGGCTGTCTTTTATGTGACGAACATTAACATGTCAGCATGTCCGGGTCTGGACTGTTTATTCTTGTATCTATTTAAGTATTTCTGTGTATTAATATCGTTGACTAACACTCACACAAGTATATATTATACTAGGTGACCCGGCAGACGTTGTTTTGCTATTTTTTTATGTGATTTTAGTAAAAAAAATGGAATGAGTCACCCTTATCACTTAGGGGTATGAAAAATAGATGTTGTCCTATTCTCAGACCTACTCAATATGCTCACAAAATTTCATGAGAATCGGTCAAGCCGTTTCGGAGGAGTACGGGAACGAACATTGTGACACGATAATTTTATATATAATATTAGCTTATTATAGCTTACTTTGGAGTTAGATTTCACTTCGTGTGACTTGTCCAAGAATATATATATATTTATTTATTTGTGGTGAATTTATTTATTTGTATAGAAACCAGGATCTGATGATGACATCCTAGAGAAATTGAGGGGAAACTTTAAAAATTGTAGGGGCGACCGATCTGATGATGGAGCTAAAAGACAGTCAAGGGAACTCCTCAAAGGTTTATCGTGCCTTCTGTTTGAGTTTGATTAATTTGTATTGATGAGAAATTTACACCTAGATGGGTTGTGACTGTCATGTGCGGGCTGATGATGAAGACGAAGGACAGTCAAGGGAACTCCTCAATGGCTTACCGCAGTCACCTTGTGTTTCGGTTTGATAAATTTGTATTGATGAAAAATTAACACCTAGATGGATTGTGACTGGTCTTTAGGTGTCTGGTGATGAATACGAAGGACAGTCAAGGGAACTCCTAAATGGTTTACAGCAGTTACCTTGTGTTTGGGTTTGAATAATTTGTATTGATGAGAAATTTACACCTTGATGGGTTGTGACTATCAGTAGGGATCTGATGGACGACGAAGACGAAGACGAAGGACAGTTAAGGAAACTCCTCAACTGTCTACAGTTATAGCTACCTTGCGTTTGGACTTAATTCATGTATATTGATTAAAATTTGTCACCCATATGGGTAATAAGAGCCATTTATTTATTTCCCAATTGGTTTCCAAGTTGGTCCGGGCTCCTTTGCAGAATAGACCGTCGTCCTTTATGCCAGGTAGTTAATAAAAGGTGAGCATAAGCTTACCGTCAGTAACACCGTGACATCTGACTAGGTGGTAGAGTTTCGCAGCGACTCGTCCGGATTGGTACTACCGCCTTACCTATTCCTGCCACCATAATTTTTTGACGTGTTCCGATTTGGAGGATAGGATAGCCGGTAAACTTACTTTTGCTCGATGCCTAATATCCCGGCCTCAGTTTAGCAACGCACCATTACTAACTTTGGTGTGTGTCTCTAGGCGGCGTGAATTTTTTACCACCAAGAAATCCAAGTGCTTGTTTGCCTTTCAATATCATAAAAAAATTATAGGTCTAATGATGGTGACCATAGATAGTCGAGGGAATTTAAAAATCGAAGTTTTATAAAAGACAACTACGATGATGTTGATGAGTAGTAATGAGTCCACTACTCATTAACATCATTGTAGTCATCATTGTTGATGTGTCAGTTTGAGATCAAATTTCAATTACTTAATCGAGTCATCTCTAGCAATGCTCTTTCGTCGTGTGGCCTACTCAATAATTTGTTTGAATCTAAGTCAGACAACGCTATTTCTTCAAAAGTTTTAACACGATTCAAAGCAACATACACCTGTCCTTTGTCGAAATTTCTTACCTAGATCAATAACAGCTTTTTCTAGTGTAGTTCCCTGTAACTTGTGAACTGTAACTGCACAACCTAAAATCTAAGGCAACATGTTTGGTAGTCGGTCACGAATCAAACTAAGCTGATGAGCATGGTGTTCGTCAGAATCATTTATTTAGTTATTGCGTATCAAAGACCAAACATGTTCACGATATTCTTACTACTCATCACTTAAAATCGTAAAATAAAATAATTTTTGAGCTAAAAAACCGACTTCAAACAGTAAACTAAAAAAACTCAACATTAATAAAATAAATTAAGCTCAATGATAGAAAACTTAACTTAAAATCGAAAAATAAACTGCACTTAGACTATACACAAAAGTGATATATGTACATATAAATCATTAGGTATTAATACTTAACCTACACTTAAACCTTACTTATATCAATTACTTATATATACGCGTATTTTATACTCTACAAGTATAATACAACTCATTTATTACAAAATAATATTTTTTATCCACAATAACAATAATCGCCTAAACCTATTGCCTATGAATCATTATACAATATTATATGTATGTATAGATCTATCTGTTCGTTTGAAGTCGGTGCCAAGCACAAACAGAACAAAAAAACATAGCATAATATACTTACTTTCAGCTCTCGGCGGCATTACTATTACGCTTGGCACCGGCTTCAAACAGACGGATAGATAGCATATACATATAACATTGTATTATGATTCATAAATAATAGGGTTAGGTGATTATTGTTATTGTGGATAAAAATTCTTATTTTGTAATAAATTGGTTGTACTATACTTGTAGAATATAAAATACGCGTATATATAAGTAAGGTTTAAGTATAGGTTAAGTATTAATACCTAATGATTTATATGTACATATATCGCATTTGTGTATAGTCTAAGTGCAGTTTATTTTTCACTTTTTAGTTAAGTTTTCTTTCATTGAGCTTAATTTTTTATTAATGTTAAGTTTTTTTAGTTTACTGTTTGAAGTCGTTTTTTGTCAAAAATTATTTTATTTTAATCGACTATTGGTCAATCATATAAATGTCGTTTTAACAAGAATCTTTAGACATCATCATTTTTTTCCTGCTTCCATAGAGATATTATAATGTTATGTTGTAGTTTGCAAAATATGAATACCGACACATTTGGAACATTTGAAGTACATCTATGTCGCCATCCAAATAAGTTAGAAACATTATTAGGCTCAAACATACAAGCATCATATCCTAAAAATATATTTAAAGTTATGAGGGTTGAAAAATAAGGTGAAATGCTTTGAAAATAGGTAGAAAAACGCAGCAGTCTTGTGGAAGCAGCGTAAGTCAGAACGTCCTTATTTGATTTTGCTCCCAACTTTGTTCCAAAAATAATTGACATTTTTAAAATTTAAAACGATAAGGACGTAACCGTGACCCGTGCCAAAATATCACTTTCATGATTGACCAATAATGTGAACTAATATAAAAAATAGCTTTGTTTAAAAAGGGTTAGTCGGATGATTCAGTAGCTCTCCTACTATATACTCGTACCTACGTTTATGTCTCACATGCAATGGAATTATTATTACGTGGCTTTGTAACAGAAATCATAAATTAAAATATTAATTTCACTTATAACTGTGACATGCATGTTACAGTAAATTAATAAAAGCATTCATTTCAGGGACTTGAATAAAAATGTACACACTAATGTGAAACGAATTAAAGCAAGAAATTAGACGGATTTCCTGATCATATGTTTTTCATGATTATGACGAAAACGAATGAAGACTTTTACTTGGATTCGGAGGCCATGCAAAATATATGCGGATGACGGCCCTTAGGTCTGCCTAATGTTGCCAGGTGTCCAGATACAGCCAAACAAATTCAGGCTTTTTGATTGGCAAAATTTGAAGGTAGTCAACCTGTTGGGATTTAATCTAGCTTTAAATAGAAATTAAGAATAATAATAATGGTAAATATCGAAAAGAGATTCGTTTTACATTCATTTTTTTACACTGAGACATAAAAGCCTCAACCATACAGGGTTTCATCTAAATGTTAGGACAAACTCGCAGACCGTCTGTCCCGCCATTAGGTATAGCGACCTGGCAACCCTAGGAAAAATCGAAACGCAATTTCTAACGTAGTAATTTCAAACAAATCTGTGAACCTCCTACGTTATGGATGAAATTTTGTTTCGATTTTACAAAACGGAATTCTGTTACGAGATTACAATGTGTTGGGCGGACCTTAGTTGACTTTCTTTCGTTGATTTTATGACCGGCTTTAAGTGATAGACACGAATTTAAAAGTATTCACATAACTCTTTCCCTAGCATCCTCAAGTACGTCTACATAATATGTTTCTTTCACATAAGCTCACTTTTGTATGTTTAGTTTTCCTTTGACTTATTTTAATGTCTACAAACCATAACACAATGTTCTAGTGGTCGTATTTTTACGCATTCACTAAACTAATTTTAAGTTATTGCTATCATTTTTTAACAAAAGTAATAGAAAGAGACAAAACACTTTTAGTGCTGTCAGGTTAGGCTATACACTACTGTAGAGACGTTTGATCACACAAAAAAAGTTAGTTAAGAACGTCACAATTTGACATGTCCAATCTATGTAGTATGTTCCGTCTCTTTTATTTTTGTTTTATATGAAAAAGATAGCATCCATCTAAAATAATTTTAGTTTGTGGACAGCAGAATCTCCACCATTGTATTAAGTTCTGGTTCTAAAATTATTTTTACTTTCTTTCAGCCAGATCCTGTATATGGATCAACACGCGTACGAACTCCCAAAAAATTATAGACGAAACATTCCACCTGGTAAGTTTTAAATTACTATTTAATATTTTAAAGTGGCGTAAAATTGTTAACTGTTATTTTTAGTATGATTATGATATAACTAGCTGAACCGATTTACGTTATCCAGTCCTAACCATATAATATATTATAATCCCCGGGTCGGGCAACCAAAACAAAATAGGAAATGTATATTTCAAATTTTCTAATATAAATAACGTTGCCCGGGATTGCATATGCGCCCGGTTGGCGATAGGCTTGCCACCTATCACAATGTGGGCTAGTTTTGGGTGCTCTGGTTGTGCCTCTACCTACCTCTTCGGGGATATGAGCATGAAGATACTTTAACTTTTTCAGATGAACCTTCTCCTGACAATAACTAACACCATATTCATTTTTATATATAAAAATAAAATAACAAAATAATATGGCCTATCTACACCATAGATGTTATAAGTAAGTTGTTGCCATGTGGTCAGTGCATTAGGTCTAAAGTGGAAGTCTACCGGTCAACATACATTCTGAACGGAACACGATATTCTCGAACACTGTTATTATGAGGGCATGAATCGCTAAAGCGATCTCTACACTGGGTAACTTCATGCATAAAACTCTAAGTTTCTAAGTAGTAAACACCCATTTAACCTATGCTTTCCACTTACAAGCTATTAGGCAGGGAGATGAGCTGTTCTACTCAGGGGACAGGGAAACTATATAGGAAAAAGTTAGTAGTAATATATTATATATGTTTAAATTGACAAAGTCGACTACGTACAGTAGTACTATTTAAATTATGCGCTTCGGCTATATTCGTCAAGCTTCGGAAATCCGAATGTATTTTAAAAATATCTATATAGAGTTGTTATTACACACAATCAATCATGCGCTTAAATTAAGATTAGGTCTGCCAATTTAAAATAAAAGTATAAAGTGTAAAAAGAACGAGAGAGTGTAAAGCCGAAGCGCATAATTTAAATAGTAGTACAGCTGTGCTCTGCAAAACTGTATGCCTCTAAAATATTACCTGAAGTTCTATTTAAACATGAAATACCTTTGATCATATTCGTAGTTTTATCTTAGATACAGACTTAACATGCGTAATATATATATTACGACTAACTTTTTCCTGTATAGTTTCCCTGTCCCTGAGTAGAACAGTTCATCTCCCCCCTGTCTAATAGCTCGTAAGTGGAACGCATAGGTTAAATGGATAATCACCAACAAAATCACGGGTGTACAGTTTTATGCATGAACTTACCCAGGGTAGAGATCGCTTTACCGATTCTGTCGTCATAATGTCAATGTATGAGAATGACGTGTTCCGGTCTGAATGTATGTTGACCGGTAGACTTCCACTTTAGGCCTAATATACTGACATGTGGCAACAATTTACTTATCATCTATTGTGTAGATAGACCACATTTTATTTTGTTATTTTAACAACAACAAAATTTGTAAGTGGAACGCATAGGTTTCATGGGATATTACCCACAAAATCACTCGTGTAGAGTTTTATACATGAACTCTACCCAGGGCAGAGATCGCTTCCAACTTCCTCCGGGCACCTTCCAAAAAAGGAGGAGGTTATATATTCGACTCCAACATTTTTATGTATGCTAGTCAATTTCTCCTTTATTTCTGAACCGGTTTTATTTTTTTCTTATTTGAAAGGGCGAACTGAACGTTTACTAATCCTAAAATATCTTATCACGTAACACTTGAATTGTCGAGACGATTCTAACACCTGAACCATAAACCCGTCAAACATATTGGGATAATAAATATTATTTATTACACCTATCAAACATACTAACACACGTGCGAACGCATAACTTGTTTGCAATGAGTAAAAAATTATGATATCATTGCCTTAAGTATCTATCAGTCCAGATATCAAAATTTATAAATAAATATGATAATTTTGATTAATAAGGCAGCTCAGAGAAAAACAGGTTTTTTATGAAAAAAAAACGGGTAAGGGGGTTGGTAAGTGATCATCACCCATGGACTCCCTAAAAACCAAGAGTACCACATTGCCGAAACTTTAAGAATGAGGAATCCTTTGAGGTTCCTGAGTCGTATCCGTTAAATTATAAATCCAAAGGCAACTGTTTTTACAATGGCTGTTCATTTACTATCTCTTTGCCTTATATATATATATGTATCAAATTACCCTTATTCATGCAAAAAAAAATAAGAAAATCAATGGGTTGCACTCCGAGAGGAGTAAAAACTTCAATATTACCGTTGTGCATTTTTTATATTTTGGTCTGGTTAGGAAATAATTTTGCACAGTATAAAATACTATCATTTATGTGGTATAAAATACTATCTTTTGTGTGATAGAATACAATATACATTTCGTTTATTTTGTTTAAGAATAAAAAGTGCTATGTACCGGCCGGCAATGTGAAAATCTCAGCATGAAATGCGACGACAATATAAAGTGGTTTTACTCTCCCTCCGTCTTAACGAATTTTCGATTAGGTTCCTGACGCGAACTTAACATTTTTAAACATCGCAATAACTGCATAATGCTCCTAAAGAACTATAACATCAAAAAACTTCTCACAGCTTTCTAAAACTAATTAGTCATATTTTCCTTTTCATTCAAGGTTACGTCTTCACTGATGTTGAACGTCAGGGCTTTACCGCAAATGATTCTGCTATTTCCGAAGCAATTGACTGTATATAGCTTATAAGCTGTGATATAAATAACGCGTTAATTTCTTTCAGCTTTTCTCTTACCACGTGGATAATTCATTATTTTTAACCAACTTCAAATAAGGTTCTAAATTTGTCTGTATGTTTGTTTACTCGTATTGTTTAATAATTAATCGTCTAAGTAAAATTATGATCAGTGAATACCTACAGTTTTTACCCAATTCCCATGTGACAGTGAAACAGCAAGATGTATAGTTTCATTAACTTGTAAAAATTATGAAGTTAGGGTTTAGGTAGATTTAAAGACTGTAGATTTACGAGATTGGCTCTACGTGACATCTAATAAAATTTGACAGTGCGAGCCATATGAACTAGTCTTGGCAACATTTAGGGCTATGACATTATTTAGGATTAAGAATACTACCAAACTAAACCAATCACGACTAAGATTATTGTTTTAAGTATATGTATATTTTTTGACATCCATTTAGTCTGTATTTACATCTAGAAGAGGTCAGCTTAGATAATGTTTATTTCATAAGCATTAATTTAATATGTATTTTAAAAGTTGTATCTTAGTTTTGTAGACCTAATAAACAAAAAAAAACATTTTGAATGGAAATATTTTTGATAAGGTGATTCTTTCTTCGAAACGTTGATTCGGAATTATACTTAATTCACATTAAATACTGTATTTGTTTCGTGTGTAAAAAAGACTATCCATCTTCTTTCTTGGAAGCTCATACGAGGCGAGCATAGGTTAAATAGGTACTTTTTCACACGCACATCCACGCAAAAGCTAGGCAGTATTACAACTACGGCCACTTTTTTTATGATAGTGGAAGGCAAACAAGCTGACGGATTTCCTGATGTGAAAAAATTCACGCTGCGTAGAGACACCAAAGATGGTAATGGTGCGTTGCCAACCTGAGGCCGGGATGTTAGGCCTCGAGCAAAAGTAGCCTCCAAACCAGAACACGTTATGACGACAGGAATAGGTAAGGCGGTGGTACCAATCCGGGTGAGTCGCTGCGAAACTCTACCACCTAGTCAGATGTCACAGTGTTAGTGACGGTAGGCCTATGCTCACCTTTTACGAGCTGCCCGACAGTAAGGCAGATGTTTTATTCTGCAACGGAGCCCGGACCAACACGGGGGAACTACTACTTCTTACTGTCACTAACAAGGACTGTGGTAGAGTACTGAGCAGCAACTTGTCCAGGCAGGGATCCACCAGCTTACCTATTCTTGCCGCCACAACAACAACATTATATTCCAGTCCAGAGGGTAAGATAGCCGGTAGACTTACATAACAGGCCTAGACAGCAACGCACCCATAACATCTATGGTTTTCATATGACATGGTTGTCTCTTACCATCTGGAGAACCTTGTGCTTATTCGCTGACTTTGACACATTAAAATGAAAAGTATCTTCACGCCCATATCCTCGAGGAGGTTGGTAGAGGCACAACCAGGGCACCCACGACTAGCCGAATACACTATCGCCAACTGGGCACGTATATCCAATCCCGAGCAACATTTTTTATTAGAAAATTTGAAAAACCAATTTTTTTTGTTGCCCGACCCGGGGATCGAACCCAGGACCTCATGCAGTCAAGTCCAATACCTGAATCGTTAGACCACAGAGGCGAAATGTAATTAATAAATATCAAGATTTGTAAGTACCTGGTCTCCGATGTTGTTAAATTTATGTGGCTGATACTTTCTACTTGATCAGGTGAAATAACGCTTGCTTATTTGCCAGCTCTCCTTTAAAAATATGATCACGATGTCAGAATACCTAATCTCCAAAACTACTGAACTGATTTGATCAAGGTTTAACTCGAAAGCTAGTTTTTACCCCGATATTTCACAGCCATAATACTATTTGACGCCGTGGTGTTCCAATCCGGAGGTTAGCTTAGCCGATAGACCTACATTAGGCTTAAGACCCCTGTCATTAACCACGGTTACCATCTGAGAGCTGCACGGTTGTTAGCTAACTTGTCCTATTAAAAAAATACGCCGGCGAACCCGGGAGAAGTAGCTAATACATCAAAATGTAATAGTAATTAATAGGTACTAATTATTTTTCCAGATAATACATACCCTCATTTTGATTGACGTTAATACCTTATAAAAATATTTTTAGAATTTTTCATTATACGCCTCGTTGATCAGTTTCGTTCTATCCACTTATGACCGGACATTAAACAGCAAAAACGGGGTGTGCGTGTCATGACAGACGGTAGGGCCATCATTAGTCAAGCAGTAATTTAGCAACAGACACCCAACATGTATAAAATATTCATTTTTATTAAACACCAGTAACCTTAGGCATTATAAAAGTAAACCTTTGCCGCTTTAACAAACAAAGAAAAGTTTTTGGCGGGATTAAGAAAGGTTTAATGTAGTTTTTTCATGTTAAATGAATTTTGAATACATGTAGAGTAAGATTTGTCTAATGTGGTCGCTAATTAGTCTAATTTTGTATAATTTTGGTAAGTTTTAGGTATTTTTGATGAAATAAGTACAAGTTATATCGTGTATTTTATCAATGCCGCCGTATCTCACTCGTTAGGTCAGGATGCTTTTCCTAAGACGCTTACATCACGTACAGTCACGAGCATAAATATATTACTTTGGGGAGATTAGCAAAAATATCTGTCAAGGAAGAAGTTTAATAATATCTGTCTGTCCGTAAGCAGCAAAAATCTCCTCATAGTAATATATTTATGCTCATGACTCCACGACGACTTGACTATTTTCAATGTTTATTAACCTGCCTAAATTACCTGTTAACTTGATGCAAAACCAATTAAATTTAACTAATGGTAGATGTTAACGCCCATGCCAAAAACAAAAAAGCCTTTGGAAGTTTATGATTTTTAGACGCGACAGCAAAACTCAAAACACAAAGCATACATTTTTTATAGAAGATGAGGAAATTAAGTGGATGGATCTCCGGATAGCAAAACATAAACATTATATAAAAAATGACACTCAAAGACATCAAATGTGAAGAGCAAAAAAAAAAAATTTGACTTATTCCTTTGTAATCAATTTTGGAAGAAAGTAAGACAAACTATTCGACGACGGAACTCATAAAAGGAACCGGATGAGGTTCCTTTTAGAGTTCCGTCGTCGAATAGCAACAAAAAAATAGACGCAGGCTACTAAAATGGGCAGCAGGACACATTTTCAAAACTTTTCTCTGTATGTCTGTGTCCGAGTAGGCCTTACATAAAAAAAAAAACCAATATTTGGAAATCTCCGTCCGTCCGTCCTCATAACACAGTCATTTTATTACCAAATTATTGGGATTACACAGTAAAAAGGTGGTATGAAGATGTATTTTGTATATAGGTATATATATATATATTAAATTAAAACATCTAAAATCTAAACATAATCTAATATATAAAAATCTCGTGTCACGGTGAGCGTGATTGAACTCGTGAAATTTTGTGAGCATATTGAGTAGGTCTTAGAATCGGCCGACATCTATTTTTCATACCTCTAAGTGGCAACGGTGACTCACGTTCACATTAAAAAAAGTAGCAGAACAACGTCTGCGGGGTCAGCTAGTATATTGTAAAAATCAAACTTTTTTAAACAATACGTAACCAGTATTGTATCGTACACATTTTCAAAAATACAAAGGAGACTTTGTCACTTATATCAGGTTACACCTACGAATAAGCTGGAATAACCAAACAGGAGTTTTGGCGCCATCGAGAGAAAAGATGGTCGAAGTTTTTTCATAATTATTGAATTTCGTGTTAATATTGAGTGATATTAGTCAATTTTGGTGGCATTTTGTACAATTTTGGTCAGTGAAAGTGCACAAATGAAATAATCATGAAGAAATTAGCGTATCGTATATTTCCTCGCCTATTTGCCGCCAAACTCATTACATGAGCTTGTGTAAAAAGGCCACCGTTTTACCTAAGAGCCTGACATGAATTACTGACGACTTATGACTGATGACTAATTAAAATAAATAAAATAAAAAAAATAAAATTTGATGCAAATTACTACTTGACTAATGGCTAAATACTAACGTGAAGGTCAAAACCTAAAGAAAGAAAGAAGAATAACCAAACAAAACAATTCATTGCCCTTTGCTCGCACTTCGAATCTAAATACATACCTTCTAAATCAGAATATTATTCTCATTCTATTTCAATATAAAATTATGTGACATGTAAACAAGATATTTACTGAATTTCTGAATGATCATTAAAAGGAACCTTGAAGATATAAAATTACAGAAACAATCGGTGGTTGTAGAAGGGCAAGCTGGAGATATCTCCGATGGGTTCCACGATTTCGTACAACCAGTGCAACAGTTTATTAAAATTCAATGAAGTTCAAGTTACCTGACAGGATATATTAGTGGTTGCTACTGCAGTTAAATTTCATTCGACTACCCGATACCTATGATAATAATACAACGTACAGAAGACACACTGACGTACAAAACGCAAATAAACTTATATCTTAAGACATGTAGCAAAGGCTCATATTGCGCTGGGCGAATAGACCCGGTATATAAATTCGAATATGTAAATCAAAATTGAAGTTTAGACTTTAGAATTGAACTTAAAGACTTTTATAGTGCGGAGCGTAGCTGCAACAATTATCACGAAACGGACGTGACGTCAGATAATTCGGTTCTTACTACCTAGTCGTTTTGTCACAAGACTTTTCAAGAGGTAAGTCTATACTCGTATATAGCCGCTGGTTCGGTAATGTAGAAAGAATGACAGATGAAAGATTGACAAAGCAGATATACAATGCGAATGTGGATGGATGTAGGTACTCGGGGAGACCAAGGCTGACATTTCACGATCAGATCAATCGGATATTATCCGAGGGTGGTGTCAAGAGTCTCCGAAACCGGCGTGTTTGTATGAAAATGGTTATGAATGTGAAGGAAGCAAGACAGGTTTGTCAGGATCGTGAGGTCTGGCACTCGATACTCTCTGCCTACCCCGTAAGCGACTTGGCGTGAAGATATGTATGTATGTATGTATATAGCCTGAATCTATAAATAGTGCAGAGTGAAACTTGTACTTCTTTTGGTTGTATAATGTTTTTGACGTGACTTCTTATGATTCAAATGAGCCGGCTGGATGCACCAAAAAACATGACTCATGCGGCGTTACCTCGCTCTGAGGCGTTCCAATTAAGGTTTGAAGTGCAAGCGAGAGCGCGAAACGAGCGACAAAGAGGCGCAATCGGCCTCCGTTCTTACGACCTTGTCACTTTCAATCATCGTCAGTAAACCGCATTAACCTATTTCTATGGTAAACCGACTTTACAGATAACCGCTTTTTTTAATGACGTTATTAACTAAGATCTAGAATCTAAGACCTCGTTTTTAACGCGCTTTAAAAGGTCGGATCGAATTCAAGCTTCACATACTTATTGCGGTCCCGGGGACAACACAATGATTAAATAAAATATTAACGTCATCAAAATCTTTAGAACAATACCAAAATATTTTTATTTCAGAATATCCGTGGTGTGCGCTGCGTTAACGTTTAAATCTATATAATATTACATAATAAATAAAAATGAATCCCATTTGGCGTGGACATCAAAGAGCATATAAATACTACGTAATAAGAGGCGGGACTTCCCTAGATACATACCAAACCCGAATTTTGTATGAAGTTTAGCTTAAAGTGACACATGTCACTTGACATAATAATATGGTGAAAAGGTATAACCCGTATAATTTGAAAGTTAGTCTAAAGGCATTCATATATAAGACAACAAGTGTCATATGATTTAGGCGAATAAAAAACATATAAAAATAAAAAAAACATTATTATTTTTTTACTTTTTTTTATTTGAAAGTTGCGCCAAACTGGTGGACATCACGCCTGAGCCGGACGGGCCGATTTTACTTACTTACTTACTTATATTTATGCTCGTGCAAATCAAGGGCGGGACGCTAGTTATTAATAAAAATTCTCTATATTTTTTCATTTACAAATTACTGTAGTAATATCAAGCAAAACGATGTTTGCCGGGTTGGCTAGTTAAAAATATGTATCATTTCAGCCATAACCTAGATATATTTTTCTAAAATATCGTAACAAGTACTCCTCGACTTTTAGGATTCCGTAGCCAAAGGCCCAAAAATAAATCCTATAGATTCGTTATGTCTGCCTGTCAGTCCGTCCGTATGACTGTAAGAACCACACTATTAAAACATGTATTCTGTGGACCGCATAAAGATTTTCACATGAAAATAGAAAAAAATTATAAATTATTGGGGTTCCCCATACTTATAACTAAAACTCGAAATTTTTTCCATCCCTTGGTTTGGAGTATCTATGGATAGGTCTTTAAAAATGATGTTGAGGTTTTTGTATCATTTTTTCTAAACTTATTTGTTTGCGTGAGAAACACATCTAAAGTGGTAAAATATGTGTGTGTCCCTGTAACTTCTAAAATAAGAGAACAAATAAAATTTAAATACATTATAATGTAAACTTCTACCGGAAATTGATTTGAACGAGACCTAGTAAGATTTTTTTTTATTAGGTACTGTAACACTAACATTTAAAATAGTTATACCTCACAGGTCTGTGTACTTTAGAATCGCGCTAAGCGGTTGCATAAGCCTTTTAATATTATAATGTTTTTAATATTTTAATTCTGCACTGGTCGTGAAAGCCTTATTGCGCTTCCGTGTTTGCTTAGTATGGACTTATGGACTTTGGTTAGTTACTTACTAGGGAGGAAGTCTCAAACTCAGTGTGAAATGAACTGTAAATTACTGTGATTACGAAATAGCTAATAGCTTTGTTTAGAGATGGGTTGTACTAGGTAATTTTAAGATTAAGTCCACCTGTTCCTAGTCCTTAAAATTACGTGATACACATACCTATTCCACCTAATATCGACTATTTTGACGTTGCGAGTCGTTTACGTATCAAGACTGGAAAGAATAGATGAGATCGTCGATAGTAATCACTAGGTTAACATTTCTCCCTCACACTTGAACAGGCTTAGCATTGTCAAGTTACAAATGTGGCATAATCTTAATCATGGTCTCAATGCCAATAGTTTATAAGTTGGCGTATTTAGGAGATTTTAGTTTATTTTATTTACAAATATAACCTTTATTATTTATTGCTTTTTCTCTTTTCCAACTGCCTTAAGCAAGATAGCAGATATAAAGCAAAACACGTGGGAGCGAGACAGAACAATATAAATAAATTAGTGTTTTATGCAATACGCGTAAACGCTGTCCTCGAACGTAAAGGGTACATTAGACTAGGTATACTAAGTCTCGCGAAAATTGGAATAGGTACGGCCGAATACCTAATCTTCTGATCTGTTCTATTAATTACGCCTCAACTCTATTTGTTATATAGTTTCCGACGAGGCTGCTCTCACTGCGTAGGACAGCTCACCTAGATCTCCTTATAAAAAATAGAGACAAAGTATCAAGCCGTGTCCTATGAAAAATAGTAAATACGTCGATCTAGTCACCAGCAGTTGCTTTATCTTCTCCCTAGCGACGTATGATATTCACTTTCGTATCACCATCAACCCACCGCTGACAATACGTCATAAATCGTAAACTGCAATCATTGTATGCTGCTACAGAACCCTTCATGGGGCAGTCCGACTCGCACTTGGCCGCTTTTTACTAACACAGAATAAAAACAAATTTATTCATGAAATCATTAACTAAATTCTAATATACTATGTTCATTAGAATTTAGTTGGTGATTTACCTTTCCGAACGATAAAATATATTTAAACACACTTTTTTGTTTGTTCTTAGCCACATTGCATGAAGATTTTGTAGGGGGTTATTCAAAAAAATCTACGTTAAATTTAATGCTGCATCATGATAACTATTAAATAAATTATTAAAAATATATACTTAATATTTTTCCGCTATTTCAGGTAAAAATACTACTGTCTACATAGGAGTTAACGTCAATCGAGTGTCGGGTGTGGATGAAAACAGAGAGGTACGTTTCGTACCATGTTTACTAAACTATTAACGTTATTATTTTCTAAATTAACTACTGCAATTAAGAAATTAAGTCTTAAAGGGGACAAATCACGCAATATCTTTTGTCTATGGCATCATATTAAAGTAGAAGATCCAAATATACATCGACCTTGACCGAGCTGATAATAGCATGAAACATATTTTATAACAAATTTGGTATAAGTATATTAGAAAACTAGCTGTTCCGACGAACTTCGTTCTACCCGTTTAGTTTGTATGGTAAAAAAATTATGTTTTTCCTGGTTTCCTCGAAATCAAACGGGATTAAAAGTAATGGGATACTTCTCTTGGATCTAAGCTACCTCCCCGTCAATTTTCAGCAAAAATGCTTCAGCCGTTCATGCGTTATAAATAGTGTAACACGACTTTCTGTCATATGTATAGATATATTAAAAGTGAGTGACTAAAAACATACTGGGTAGAATATTTTTACTATTTTTTAAATGTTTCATCCTAATAACATCTCGGTGAAGGACGACTTAGCCTGGGATCTTACAACATAAGATACAGCTGAACCAACAGACATTGTAACTAACGAACTGTAAATAATGTTTTTTTTTTAATATTAACCTTCTGTTGACCATAACTGACAACAAAAAAGGGAAAAATAGTATCTCCTCGCCCGTATCCCCGAAAGGGTAGGCGGAAGCAAAACCAGCCCAGCAACGACTAGCCGAAAACACGAAGTCCCAAAATATAATATGTCATAGCATCCAGGCACATATCCAATCTGGGCAACGTTATTTAAATTAGAAATTTGAAAAAAAAAATTCACGATTCAGCAAAATTAATCCATCCTTTCAGTTCAGATACGATGATCGGGTATAATGGGGATTCATTTTCGATTTGATTTCCGACAGGAACATCAAAATGTCTGTGATTCTGGTTTTAGGTGTTTATGAAATATATTCCAGTATCTATTTGAGTATTTCTATGTATATCGCCTCTGTGGTCTAGCGGTCCGGGTGTTGGACTTGACTACATGAGGTCCCGGGTTCGAATCCCGGGTCGGCCAACAAAAAGAAAATTGGATTTTTCCAATTTTCCGGAATTGGAATTGTGCCCGGTTGGCGATAGGCTTGCCACCTATCACATTGTGGGACTTAGTATCTTCGGCTAGTCGTGGGTGCCTTGGTTGTACCTCTGCCTACCCCTTGGGGGATATGGATAGGATACTTTTTTTTTCTATGTATAAGTATCGGTGACTAACACCCATTACACAAACATGTAATTTGCTTTCTTTGTGGTTACTGGTTAGATCAATTTATGTATGTAATTGGTTTATGTTGTTAGAGTTATGTTTATGGTTATGTTTATTTATAACTACATATTATAAAACACAGTTGCTTCCTCTGTCCCTATGTCCATTTGTATGCTTAAATTTTTAAAACTACGCAACGGATTTTGATGCGGTTTCTTTTAATAGATAAAGTGAATTAAGAGCAAGGTTAATATATATATTTTTTACCCGTGCAAAGCCGGGGCGGGCCGCTAGTTAATTGTAACTCCATAATATTATATCTTTGTTTTGTTATAGGAAATCACACTGGACGTTTTTCTCCAAGTATCATGGGAGGAGAACCGACTAAATGCTCCTCCTGGGATGTCTTTCATTGACCTTCCATGGGAGTACCGCCAGTTGATCTGGACGCCTGATCTCTACATATGGCAGTTGCAGACCATGAGAATACTTTCCGTCCTACAAGAAATGGCCTCTCTTAGGCTCTAT
Organism: Calephelis virginiensis; assembly: GCA_002245475.1. Taxonomy (NCBI): domain Eukaryota; kingdom Metazoa; phylum Arthropoda; class Insecta; order Lepidoptera; family Riodinidae; genus Calephelis; species Calephelis virginiensis. The sequence continues at coordinate 332,006 of NJDC01001204.1, forward strand.
GCAAACCGCACCGTCTCAGTCAGTATCGGGTTCGTTGTATTTTGGTTACTTACCTACTGCTTTTTTAAAATGAAAAAATAATGTACTTAATTAACTCTTATAAAAAGCACTCATTTACAAGCAGGGCTAGAACGGAACGAAGGAACAAGTCTACGCCAAATTAAATACATTTTGTCGATAATGTTAAAACATAGATTTAAATAGTGTTACAATTTTGCATTAGCAAACATCCAAGTCAACATTCTTAAGAGACAATCTACTCTGGGCATCATGCAAATGAAGATTGGTGTAGATTTATGCTTCTTTTGACAAAAAAGAAAATGTCTCTATACAGTTAACTAGCTGACCCGGCAGACGTTGTTCTGCTATTTTTTTTGCTGTGATTCACCCTCATCACTTAGATTCTCAAACCTACTCAATATGCTCACCAAATTTCATGAGAATCGGTCAAGCCTTTTCGGAAAAGTACGGTAACTGACATCGTGATACGGAAATTTTATATTTAAGATGTGGGATAGGGTGTGGGTATTTTATATATATATGGGTGATGTCAGTTCATACTGAGGTACTATTTTAAATATATTTTTAAGGAATGTTCTTTGTTATTACGAGGGGCCTTCAATAATTACTTAGCCTCATCGCCCCATGGCGTTGTTGTTACAAAAGAGTTTTACTATCGTGCAGTCAAGTCAAGTAGTTTTCAGTCTTCTCCCTTCATTTGTTTTGTTTCGACAGCCTTTGGAAGCGAGCGTGTCGGTCGGTTTTGCAAAAATGGAAAAAGAACAATATCGTTCGGTGATTAGATTATTGTCTTTGGAAGGGAAAACGCGCAGCGAAATCAAAGAGCGCTTGGATGCTGTGTACGGTGACTCTTCTCCTTCGATGGCGACCGTCAAAAATTGGTTCAACGAGTTTGCTCGTGGCCGCACGTCGGTTTTTGATGATCCACGCCCAGGTGCACCGAAAACGGCTACTACAGAAGAAAACGTAAAAAATCCATGATCTCGTGTTGGCAGACCGGCGACTGAAGATTCACGAGATAGCTGAGACTGTAGGCATCGCAGATGGGACAGTGCATCATATTCTGCATTCTGTCGGCGCGATGGGTGCCGCGTTTGCTCACACCAGACAACAAGCGCAACCATGAGACCACATCGGCGACATGTTTGGTGCTGTTTCAACGCAACCCGGCGGAGTTTTTGCGTCGTTTTGTGACCGTCGATGAAACAAGGGTTCACTGGTACACACCAGAGACCAAGGAACAGTCGAAACAGTGGACTTTACCCGGCGAACGTGCTCCAAAGAAGGCGAATACTGGCAGGAAAGGTGATGGCCAGTGTTTTTTGGGACTCACAAGGTGTGATTTACATCGATTACCTCCAGAAGGGTAAAACAATCACGGGGATCTACTATTCTGACTTCTTGAGCAGATTCGACGCCGAATTGAAAAAAAAAACGGTCCCATTTGGCAAAAAAAAGTGTTGTTCCACCACGACAACGCGCCGGTTCACACCTCCGGCGTTGTCATGGCCAAATTGATCGAATTGCGTTACGGATTGCTGCCCCATCCACCGTATTCACCAGACTTGGCTCCATGCGACTTTTTCTTGTTCCCAAATCTGAAAAAGTCACTCGCCGGCAAAAGATTTGGGTCGATGACACAGAGGCCTATTTTGAAGACCTCGGGAAATCGTATGTTTTTGACGGGTTAAAAAAGTTGGAGCATCGCTGATCCAAGTGTATTGAATTGAAAGGAGACTATGTTAATAAATAAATATTTACTTTCTCAAAATTTTCTTTATTTTTTCTTAGGCTGAAAATTTGTTGAATGGCCCTCGTAGGACAAAGAAGAATCCTTATTTAATCAAAATTAATAGCTATCTTATATACACATAAAATACATTAAGACATTTAACGAAAGCATTTATGAAAATACTCGAAGCATTTCCATTTATAACTAAATATTTACATTTACCTATAATAACCCTACTTGAAAGAACACACGTCTTACTCAGCTCTACTGAAAAAAAAAATGACTCTGCCTAAATACATTCATACAAAAAACTAGAAAATTAGTCAGCGTCAAAATGAAATCAATTTACTTTAAATCCATTTTTACAAAATTGGATGTTATATAATATTTCCGTAACATGAAATTTGAATTAAATGTACGTGTGGCACAGTTAAACCTAATTTTATGTACAAAAAGGAAAGTAAAAACAACATTTGATAAACAGCCACATATTTTTATATGTGTGTACAGTAGTACTATTTAAATTATGCGCTTCGGCTATATTCGTCAAGCTTCGTAAATCCGAATGTATTTTAACATAGACTTGTTATTAGTTATTACACCAGTCAGGTCAGCCAATCCTATTAATATTATAAATGCGAAAGTTTGTAAGTATGGATGTATGGATATTTGTTACTCTTTCACGCTCGAATGGCTGAACGGATTTGTCTGAAATTTGGAAGACAGATAGATTATGACCTGGATTAACATATAGGCTATTTTTAATCCCGATCGCACACCGGGTTTCTGTGGAAACGCGGGCGAAGCCGCAGGTAGCAGCTAGTTTAAAAATAAAAGTGTAAAAAGAGTAAAATGTGTAAAGCAGAAGCGCATAATTGAAATCAGAGGTTCCCAAACTTATTTCATGTAACGCCCACTTTGAAAATCAGTTGTTTTGTAGCGCCCCCCCCCCTCGTTTTTTTCTTGTCAATAACCTCAATAACATATTTGTTGCGCCTAGTTTAAAAAAAAACTTTTTTTTCAAGATTTATACCGCCCCCCTCTAGGCTTCCAGCGCCCACAAGGGAGCGTTATCGCCCACTTTGGGAAAGGCTGATTTAAATAGTAGTACTGTTAGTTGGTCGTCACAATAAGAACATTAATATTACCTAAAAAAAGTATCTTCACGCCCATATCCCTGAAGTGGTAGGCAGAGGCACAACCCACGACTAGCCGAAGACACTACGTCTCACAATTTGATAGGTGGCAAGCCTATCGGCAACCGGGCACATATCCATTCCCGAGCAACATTTTTTATTAGAAAATTGGAAAAACCCAATTCTCTTTTCGTTGCCCGATCGGGGATTCGAACCCGGGACCTCATGCAGCCAAGTCCATCAACAGAACCCTAGACCACAGTTACCTAAATGTTTATCATGAGTGTCGAAACTCGACCGTGTGTTACCTAATAATAAAGTTCAATTTGAAAGTAAAACAACATCCACCAACTAAATCTAAACGTGACTTTACAAAAGGAAAGCTCAGTAGCTCAAATGGTTGGAGCATTCGTTGACTTGAAACGAAAAGTTACAGGTTCAAATCCTGCCTGGGGAAATTTTTTTATTTCTTTAAAATTTGTAGAAACTAACAGAATTGCTGTGGAATAAATAAATAAATATTTTTTTTCAGAACTTAATCACTCCAATTTTTATTGTCAATTTTACATTCTCATTATTTAGAATGGTTTAGGGAAGACGTATTTTTTGATGTTATAAATTCCTTTTGTTTTTGATGTTGTTCTTTTGATGTTTTTTTTTTTATAAAATTCCTCGTATTTTTATTCCCCGTGTTGGTCCGGGCTCCTTTGCAGAATAGACCATCTGCCTTCCTGCCAGGTAGCTCGTAAAAGGCTAGCACAGGCTCACCGTCACTAACACCGTGACATCTGATTAGGTGGTAGAGTTTCGCAGCGACTCACCCGAATTGGTATCACCGCCTTACCTATTCCTGACGCCATAACGTCGTGACGTGTTCCGGTTTGGAGGGTAAGGTAGCCGGTAAACTTACTTTTGCTCGAGGCCTAACATCCCGGCCTCAGATTGGCAACGCACCATCACCACCTTTGGTGTTTCTAGGCGGCGTGAATTTCTTTCCACCAGGAAATCCGTCTGCTTGTCTGCTTATGTCAACTGTGCATGTACAACTTGACGCTTGGTGTTAAAAGCTCTTGTGTAAGTAAGTTGTATCCTATCCTCCAGGAAATATAAATGACTACACGATTCTAAAACTATTATTTTCAGAATACACCTATGTTGATAATAGCTCACACGTTTATAAAACTGATTTAAAGATTTTCCCCGTGTTGGTCCGGGCTCCTCTGCAGAATAGACCATCTGCCATAAGGCGGTGGTATGAATCCGGGTGCATCGCTGCGAAACTCTACCAGCTAGTCAGATGTCATGATGTTAGTGACGGTAAGCCTATGCTCACCTTTTACGAGCTGCCTAGCAGGGAGGCAGATGGTCTATTCTGCAAAGGAGCCCGTACCAACACGGGGAAACCCTTGTGATGATTGGAATTCGGTGTGGCACTTAGATTAATACTCCTCAAATGGATACACAGCGAAAGATATGAGTATGAATAAAAGTACGTATGGATTATAGACTACAACAATTAATAATGTTCTTTTTTATTTATGTTACAACATTTTCAGAGCAACAATAACAATAAAGTGCGAAATGGACTTCGTACTCTACCCCCTAGATGTGCAGAACTGCGCAATAGACTTCAGTAGTTGTAAGTACCATGCAATCACACTAACAACACTAAGTGAATAAAATATAATCACTATAACAGGATTTAGAAATATTGTATCGACGCCCTAATGAGATTAAATTTTATATTAATTCATATTAACTATCTAACCACCAATAGAAAGAGTTTGACGTATCTGCATGTGTCTGTACGTGGTGGCAGCTCCGAAACGAATAGATCCATATCGATGCGTTTTTCTTTTATTTGATGACTAAACATGATCTAGATAGTTCCTAGCGTTACGAATACATTTTATTGTTTTTTAATGATTATTACAGTCTATGTAAAAAAGGGAGAATTTCTTGAAACATTTTCGTCGCCTATGAATTGATGACAGTCTACTGCCAAGTTGAGGCTAGGATGTTAAATACTTTCACTAGTCTAAACTCCAATAGTCGACTGCAATAAGTAAGACGGTGTTACCAATTTATAGGAATAGCCGCGAAACTCTACAAGGTAAAGTTTTATATCCCTCGTAGAGTTTGACTTTATCGCGTAGAGTTAGACTCCACTTCGTAGAATTACACCCTACCTCGTAGTTTTCCGACATACTTCGTAGAGTTAATGCTCTATCTTATAGAGTTAAGCGATACGTTACGAATAAAAATAATACAAATATTACAATATTATATAGATGTGTGGTCAGGTCGCTGAAAATCGAACAATTTACATGCAGTTGAAATGCTAAAGCCGACTTCAATTTATAAAAAGTGGTTTATCATCTAAGTATAAAAAATAATGTTCTTCGATTACCTTATCTAAGATTCCATCATCAGACACCGTGGCAACGAGATAACCACGAAATTAAGCTCTTTTAGATAAAAAAAGAATTTTTAAAATCGGTTTACAAATAACGGTAAAAAATATTAACTACTTTCAAAATATGTAAGACCATTCCATCGACCAATAAACTCCCTTTTTTTAAAAAAAAAGCGATAGAGTATAAACAGCATTCTATAATAGAATATTAATTTGTTTGTATTATTAATAATCATGTAATCAATTCTATAAACAGTGTTTAAATAGTAAGTAAATAATTAAAATAACTAATTTAATTAATAACTTTTAAAATATTTATACACTACAAGTTGGTAGAATATGTAGAAACGCCTAAATAATTTGGTAACATCTTTGTAACACTCATATTCCGCAAATAAATATTTTTTCTTTCTTTCTTTCTTTAATATTTATTTATAACCAAATAATTGTCGAGGGGTGACACTTAAATGTCATCCCATAACAGAATAATAATATTTACCAATAACCAAAAACTCTTAGACAAATACACAACGGAGGACGTCCGGTTCGAGTGGCGAGAGGTGGCGCCGTGGAGGGGAGTGTCCGGCGAGCAGCGCCACCAGTTCCGGCTCCCCAAATACGTGGTCACATTCGTAACCGACAAAAGTAATCATATTCGAAATTTTGGTGAAGGTAAATGTTTATTTATTGCTTTGCGCTTGTGTTTGCGGCCAACGTTTTACTTTGGAAGGTTTTAAACTAACGCATTGTGATGTTTTCGCTTATTTTTACTTTATTTTAGTTGATGTTATTAAACTATACTTACAGGATTATTAATTACCTTTCTGTGTTATACAATTATAAACAAGTAAGTACCTACTTATTTTTTATTCATATAATTCATCTTGCAGATCTCATATTTGCACGTATTTTGGCCGTCGATACAAAGAATGGAAAACCTTTAAGATTTACTGTGCTGATGTATATAAAACGCAAAATTTCATTTATAATGGACGCTAGAGCATAATACCCTAGATTTCTACTTATTAAAATTGGCAAAATAACGGGAATTTGCGTTTTAATTTTTTTTTAAATGTTTCAAAACATTAAAAGGTATTAAACCAGGTTTAAGTTGGTCGCGGCATGCGTCCTCGCCGGAGACCCGCCCTGGGAGCTCCAGCGCGTGCTCTTGCCGACACATACCTCGCAGTATCGTCGGCGAGGGCGCGCGTCCCGCACTCGTGGCAGGCGAGGGTCGCCTACCGTCTCGCGATCTTGTGCAGATACTTCCCGAAGCATCCGTGCCCGGAAAGCACCTGCACAAGTTAGAACGTCAGCGACCCGAACCGCGGCTGCAATCACCCTCGGAGGACCGGTCGTATAGCCTCCACCGTCGCCTGTCCAGGAACAGATGGGGCTAGGTCCTCCTTCCACCGCTCCAAAATGGTCTCCCACGCCTTCCTCTGCATGCACCTCACATCTTCCCACGCCAGGGGCAGGCCGTGCGCCCTCGCCGACGATACTGCGAGGTATACGTCAGCAAGTATGCGCGCATGGAGCTCCCAGGGTGTGTCTGCTGCGAGGACGCATGCCGCCGTCCAAGACACCGTCAGATACCCACGTATAGCCCTGGTCGCGATAACCAGGCAGTAAAACTGCGACAACCGACTCCAACTATTTCACGGGCTACCACATAGCGGGTCGTTGTTGGGTACGAATGATCAAATATCATTATTTTTTCCTCCTCTCAGTAGTTTTTGGGTTACAATGATAAGGTCGTCAAAAAAAGGAAAAATTTATGAATTATTTGAAGCAACTCAAACACCACTAGTCGGATCATAATAAAATCAATATAGAAACAGCTCAGAATTATGACCTACTGTTGTTGTCCGCATGGTTAATTGTCCCGCAGGAATACTTTTTCGATAAAACCTATCCTATGTGTTATTCCAAGTTTCTTATGTGTGTGCCAAATTTTATGAAAATCGGTTTAGCAGTTTTTGAGTGAAGGAGTAAAAAACAAACATTCATACTTTAGATTTATACTATTAGTAGGATCTTTCTTAAAATAGCCATCAAAATCCGTTGGATATTGACAGAGTAATCACGTAACAAGTATACTAAAAAAATTTAAAAAAACAACATACTTACTGAGAACTTGAATCGATCAAAAAATACCTAAAAGCACAACAGCCTCCAAACATGGCCTGATAACATTTGACAGTCGAAATAATACTAAATACCTACATTGTGCGGCTTATCTGAACAGCATCGTTAAGCTGAAAACATACTATCGGACGTGGCTGACGGATGCGGCTGACAACCGCGACTGACAGGGTCCGAGTATCTAGATGATGAAAATACACTGAACTGAGTCGAATCATGTGTTCATGTGTGACCATATGATCTTGAGCGTTCGGACATCTAAAACATATCTGGCGCGCTGGATGTTTATGTTAGCCGAAAGCGTCCTTGGACGCAACGAAGTACCGGAGAACAAAGTAACGAAGTAGGAATGAATTAGTGAATAGCCCCCGGTCTGCTGCGATTGGCCCATCTGGCGTTACTTTAATTCAAACCGTTTTGAATTTAACGCATATAAGAAAAATTAAGAGAGTACCAAAAATATACGTAAATAAATAATAATCAATAAAAGCACTGCACACAATCTTCCTAAGAATTTTTATTTTTTGTGACCTATGACTTAACGACTCTCACGTTATATTAAAGAAAGGTTGAGTACCTACCTCTGTTCCATAATACAATTTTGCAGTAAAAGATTTCACACAATTTTATGCCATGATTGTTCTACATGCATTACAGCGTCTTTGTTTAAAACTTTTAACTACATATTTTCTAGGTACCTATTTAAATTACACAGATAAAGGCTATTGTATTAAATACCTTTTAGGTAATAGCAAGGTAATAACTGGACGATCAATAGTAGGAAATTGAGCTCTGTGACATGTTTATTTTAAAGAAGTCGTAGATAATAAAAAAGAAATGTAGGTACTGCACGACGCTAAGTATCTACTGCTATAACAATGCTATTTCTTGTGTGCTTTTATTTATTTTCCTGTGCCGTCTAATACTTGTAGGTCGTAGAAAAAAGCTTGTTGAAATTTTGGTGTTTTTATTATTTTGGTGAAAAAAAATTACAACTTCTATAAAAACTCTTCTGATCTTTCCGGTGATCTTCGTACCACCCTATACCAACTTAGTGTTTCGGAATTTTAAAGAATCCCTTGAGTCAAAAATCACAGAATTTCGTTTGGTCCCATCCAGTTACACCCCAACCAGTCACACTGTTACTCGTTCGGAATTATTCCGTTTAAATTCCCAACGTGTCACACTCTGTTACTCGTAGGGACAACCATTTATTTTATTCCCAACGAGTTACACCATACTGTTACACTGTGACTCGTTTGTTTGTTCCCTTCCAGTTCCACCTCAACCAGTCACACTGTTACTTGTTGGGGATTATTACGCTTAAATTCCCAACGTGTCACAACGCGTTACTCATTCGGACAACTATTTATTTTCGCAACGTATTTTTATTTTAGCACTTGCCCTGTGCTTGGGATAAATTAACCCGCGTTAACGGGTTAGAAAGGAATTAAAAATTTCGCCACGGGACTTGAATCCTCAGTAGCTCAATTGGTTAGAGCATTCGTCGGCTTGAGACGAAAGGTTACAGGTTCAAATCCTGTCTGGGGCGAATTTTTTTCTTTCTTTAAAAATTTATAGTAACTATTTATTTTATTCACAACGTCTTGTTACTCGTTATTATACAAAAAATCACCAAGTTCATCATCACTAATATGTGTCACTGAAAAAAATACAATATTAGCGGATGTTCCTGATACAAAAAACTGCGCAAAGCCTAAATTAATAATAATTATTGTTGCCTTATGTAAGTGTGGTAATATTGGGTACATAATAATCATAATATTATTATTTTTGTTGCTGGTGAAAAAATAGTAACTTTACAATCAATACCTCACAACAGCTATGTAAATATAAGTTTTAAATAATTTTAATTAAATAAAAAAGTGTTTCCACCAATATTTTGAAAATTGTTAAATATTTAATGTTAAAAATTTATTTTTTTAAAAATATTAGATTTTTATTGTTATTTTTAATTGTTGATTCATCGAGATTCTATTTTGAAAACATTGTTGTAAACTAATTGTGTGAAATATTCCTAACGTTTTATATTTAAAAAGTGTTGTCACCAATATTTTGAAAATTTTTAAGTAATTATGGTGTAAATAAAAGTTATTCAATTTTGATTTTGAATTTAATAACCGAAGATTTTCCTGATAGTAGCAATGGATGAGAATTAACTACCGAAAATTCCCACGGAGAAACGCTTATGACTTGTTAGGACATTTTTAATGAAGGATTCCCAACCAGTGACAAGTTAGTGAAAGGTGAAAAAATCCCACTGAGCAACAGGCAATGGCTGGGAATTTATTAATAAAACATTCCCAACGAGTAACATTCCCATCGAGTAACACCTGTGACTCGTTGGGATACTTTTAATGTATAATTCCCAACGAGTAACAATGTGATTGGTTGAAGTGTGACTGGATAGGAACAAACGCAGAATTTAAAACACAACACCACAATACAGAGTCGTTGTAGGTATATACTGAACATATAATGTAATCATGTACGGTGACATTCTAAACTAAGTTTTATTCACACGCAGGGCCGAATTTAGAGGTCTGGAGACCTCGGGGCAGCGTAAGGGGTGGAGACTGACCCCAATTTTTTTTTCAAATAAAGTAATTTTTTTTAGTCAAGTTTTCTATTAAGATTTAAGAACAATACATTAATGTTTTGTAATTATATATTATTGTTTATAGCACATAAAGGTTAAACAGTAAAAAACGACGAGGGAAAAGATGTTTACTAGTCGAAATTTAAATATTTTTTTAAAAAAAAATCTTTAGAAGCCCCGGAACGTTAGCCCCGGTTACGCTCCACTGAATCCGACCCTGTGCACGCGTATAGGTATCAACTAATACTAATATCAAAAAGGGCCCCGTAACAATTGCTTAACCCAGGTCTGGGAGATGCAAGTTTCTCGCAACGCTAACTTTTTACTACCCAAGTTTTTACTGATTTTGTAACCTATTTTTTATTTACTTTTTATTATTTATTTTTTGTGTTTCAAATCTAATCTAATGAATTGGTCTCGCATAAATTGTATTTTACAAAAAGCAAGATCAATTTATTAATTCTTTTACATTATAGATAAATATTAACGTTCAACTTTATGTTGGCTCAGGTGAACACTCAGCTGCCAGACTTCAAATCAAGTTATCTCGAGAACTTCGAGGGTACTTGCTGGAAAGTTACTTACCGTCCTCACTGTTTGTGATAATCTCATGGGGCAGTTTTTGTGTAATTCCTGAGATTGTTCCTGGACGAATGGTGCTTCTAGTGACTACATTACTGTCGCTGGTGACCATGTTTGATACTGTAAGGTAAATATTTCATCCTTTTGCTGGATTAATTTACTTTTTTAAATTTATACTTAAGGTTGAGATGACAAACAAGCGAAATATAAATATTCAGATGGTAGTAGATATGCGCTGGTTACAAACACCAATGACGTTAACTGCAAACATTAGGACTTGTGCCCAGAACTTTTCGAATTTGTTATCTCATTTAACCACTTAACTTAATAAGGCATAATTCAATGACTAGCTCTTATAGTACCAGGAGTACCTAAGTTAAATTATGAAATACTAATTCACTAGTGCCAGCAGTTCCAAACGAGGGATTCATAGTACGATTAAGATACTATTTACACCTTCCTTGTTATTTATAACATTTTTTGTCTCCATAAAATCCGTAAGCGTGTTTGCCTTCCAATTCCATAAAAATACTACCTACATTTAGTGTTTTTGGACATGTGTTCCTCACCATTAGAAAATCAATGTGAGTGTTTAATAATTATGAAGCTATTGTGGTGGTCAAACCTGCATCAATATTGAGTGACAAATATTATTATAGCATAAATGATTGCCTTCCAGCACGAACTCCCCCGACGCCCTGGAGCTAAAGTGTATCGAAGTGTGGCTGATCTCGTGCACGATCTTCGTGTTCCTCGCACTGCTGGAGTATTTCGTAGTACTGTTCGGTATCCGGTACGACAAGAGCTGGTGCCGCCGACGGCAGGAGATGCGGCGCGCCGCCTCCGCCGCGCAGCTCGCCCCGCCGGGCCCTCTGCACATTAACCACTCGCAGGTATTTAAGGCCAAAAAGGCACTTTTAGATCACCCCATATTTAATACATTTCAAGAAGTAACACATTTTTATAAAATATTGATCAGAGGCTGAGCACGCCAGGGCCAGGGTCACCGCAAGGAGGAGTTTTCACACCGACACTCAGTGTAGAGGACGAAGGGCTCAAACAGCAGTTTTCTAACTCAGTCATACAAAGGGTAAATATTAATCCAGATCTCATCAGACACTGCACACAATTCAACTAATTCACGAGTCAATATTGTAGAAAAACTGTTTTATAACTCAGAGCTACTAAGTCCTTTCCATCACTATGTTCATGTAGTTCAGTGGACATTTTTGTAGTTGAGAGGACATAGACAAATGGTTTTCGACAATCATTTACAATGCAACCAACAAAGTTTATAAGATCTAGTGTTGATATTCTAAGAGTTAGTCGATAACGTCGTCTGCAAAATGTTTTACCACAAACTAGCGATTGTCGAAAAAACATATGTACTGCCTCAAACCGTTAATAACACAATATGATGGCACTTCTCTAAAATTATATACAAAAGGAGATCAACAATTACTTGAAGAAAATCTTTGGAGTTATATCAATATTTAACACGCAGAGCTAACCCATAATATCATTATCAGTTCAGTAAATAAAATAATAGCAAAATATAACTAGGAGAAATGACAACATGCGTCTCAAAAATAATAAAATTGTAAGGTGATTTGATCAGGCCAAAACTTCCTCGGAGAGAAAAATTCGAAGGACCAATAAGGTTGCATGTGAAACAAGCTCTATTCGCCACCAGGTAATAAACGTTTGCACTGAGTGTCACGTGAACTAGTGTAGTTAAGTAGTGCTATCTATCTATCTATCTTTGCTAATGACAATTATTATACCTAAGTGAGAAAATAAAGCACATATTTAGTAAAGGGACTTAGCAAAAACGGGGGCCCTGAGTCACATATTATAACTAAGTAAATGTTACAATTTCAAGCATACCTCGCTATGGTTGTAGAAATATAAGTAAATTAATAAGTTAGAAATAGCTAAGCATACACGTTGCCTTAGTTTTGCACGTTAATTAATGTTGATAAGTCTAGTCATTTCAAATGTCTAAAAATTAACAAAATAATAAAAAAGTTAGTGAAGTACAGACAGTTAGGTAAAGACAGCTTTTACTTTACCTCCGCTACTTTTAATAAAAAGTGACTCAAAGTAAATTACAGAAGTTAACTTTCATAAATTCGAACAGTGGCGGTGCAAAGTATCGGGGGCTCATGAGATAACAAAAATTAAAAAAAATGAAAGCAGCGTATAATTTTCAAGCCTGAAAAAATTAGCAAATTTGCGTAAAAAAATTTCAAATGGCTGGGCTTTTAAAGTCACGTACTACGTACGTAATAATAAATATTATAAAATGCTATAATAACTACTTAAAAACAGCTTTTCTCAAACTATTGTATATTGTAAGATGTAGGAAAGAAAAGAAGTGAAGGAATCAATTGTTATTAGAGACAAAAGAGAGTAAGCGTAACACTGAGAAATCAGATATCGAAACGAGGGAAAAATACCATTCTGGCTCCCTTTTTTCAAGCTTCACGTATAAACACGTTACAATTTTTTACTCAAAAAGGGCCCCTTTTCGTAACACAGCTCTGGATCCTGTTATAAGCAAACGTATTATTAATAAATTTGATATTTCTTCATAGGACTCACCTATTATGGAGACAATGGAATCTAAACAAAGGACCCGAGGATTCTTTGGAAGATTAGGAGCAAAAATTGACAATGGAATCATGTTTTGCGGCGCACAACACGGAAGTCTAGACAAATACGCCCTCATTTTGTTCCCTATATGTTTTATATTATTTACAATCACTTACTGGACAACATATCTTAGTGAAGCGCATAGAGTGATAAATAAATAAAGTGGCCACGAAAAAAAAAATATGCTACAATAATGTAAAAAGACTTGTAAATAAATTTCGTTTTAATTATAATAATGTAACCCTATGTTATGGGTATTAAATACCTAAATAATCTATTTTAAGTTATAAATACGGAAATGTTTTAAAATGTTAAATTGTGATTATTTGAAGTATTGGAACAATACGACAAAATATAGCCATCAATTTGCAAATGGAGGATTATGTTGAAGACTTAATGTAAATAATATAATATGGAATATGTTTGCTTAATGTTAGTTCAATAAGTAATGATATAGTTTACGTATTTATCACAGAATATGGTGCCTTGTAATTTTTCAATAGTACACTTTACTATTCACATGTTATGTATTACTACCAAATTGTTGACTAAATATTTATAAGGAAAGCTTGTATAACAAAATTTAAAATGTCACTATACAATGATTTTAAAAAAATAAAACAATCTTTGACGCAGTGCATTTTAAAGAATATATTCTAAATTCTTAAACTACGTAGTTACTATTTTTACATATCTATGGATTCTATAATCTACTGAATATGTACCAACTTCACAAATATTAAAGTTGATTCAATTGTGAATATCATCAGTTGTACAAAGAACAAAACACTACAGTATTGCTGTTTAGATATGATTGCTAGATTAAAAAAAGTCCTAAATCTATGACATATATCTACTTAAATGTCTAAGAAAGGAAGAAAATGACGTCAAGGAAGGGAAATTAATGTCTCTAATAGGTCAGTTTTAATGTACCTACTAATGTGTCTTAAAAAACATTTTAACTTCTAACTATAAGTAAATTGTTAATTAAGCAATAAATGCCGAATTACAGAAATTTACCAAACTATCAACCAGAGCAAATAAATTTATATTTAAAATAGTGACGAACATTCTAGCTAATGTGCCTTTCTAATTGAATACAATTTAAAAATGCATGTGGGCATATACCTACCTTAGAAATAAAGTTTGAATGGCCCCTCCGTCCTTTATTATTACGGCCTTACCTACTCGAATAGTCACACAAGTGTACTAAGTGATCACGTATAAAAGTACTTAAATCGTTCAAATAAATGCTCACAACAAAAACTTAAAATCACACTTGTAATCGTTATAATAATAATAAAAATGTGATCCAGTCAAATCAATAGAGAAATGTAGTTAAACAAAAATCAAACTCGTGTATCTTAAGTTTATTCTCTTTAGGGTATTTTCAAAAACTAAGTTTTTAATAAAATTCGGGATCAAAGGGCCCCCACTAGAATTTGGGCCTATAAGCGTCGAGACTGCTTAATCCGGTACTGTTTACGAGTGTTTCGTTTGCATATTTCACGAAGTATACAGCTAACAATACCCAAACTGAACCCACACCTTTAGAAACCCATTCGCAGAGTTTAAGAAGCTTATGTAGTATGTACGTCCATACAGAGAAATCCTGTCGTAAACAATCTTATCGTTGTGAAGTTATTAAAGCACTTAAGAGTCCGGATGTGTCTGTATTGGTCTCCCGTACTGCTGTGTATCCTAAGCTTAGACGTAACCTAGATTGACTATTGTCAGAACATTTTTATGGTCTAAAAAATTAATAGGCTACAAAAAACCAGATTTTTTTTTCGTGTCAACATATTTTGGGCATTACTACCAACTCTTGTGGTATTTACTTATTTTACTAACATGCCATCAGAGATACTGAATAAATGAGAATAATTAAACTCGTACAAAAAATTACCAAAATCCATTAATTAAAATTACTGAGAATATAATTATAATGATAGGATTACCTACTTATAAAAAGAGGAAAATATTCCTCAGTCCATGAATTTTGAATTTTCACGATTTCGTTAATTAGGAAATGAAACACTAGATTGTAAAAATGATCGATTTCAACGTGAAATAACTTAATGGGTCTTAGGAAAAATGTTTTATAAAAATAGAAAGAGCGAGAAAAAGTGTAGAACACATGTTAGAAAAGAGTTCTTTAAAAATTATGTACTTAATATAAAATGTAATCGTAATAAGTATAATAAATTCGCATATCACGACGCTTTATTAAGAAACAAAATATAAATTAGGCAGATTGTAATATTTATTTTCAGGCAAATGACATTAATATAAACAAATGTGCCTTTTCAGTCACTTGCCTAAAATATATAGTTTATTTAGATAAATCTTTATATTATTATTAATCTTTATTAAATATGTATTAATTGTATTTATAAGACAGTATTGGCGATGATAGACAATAAGAAATTATTGTAAATAATTTAAATAAAAGACATTTATTTTGATTAATTTAACAACTCTTTTATTTACTATTTATATCTACATATTTTAACATGTTAACATTACCATATTTCCATTTTTATTTCAACTTGTTCACTCGTACCCATAATATGATGCTTCTCTAAATGCCCGTTCCATATCATCAGAATTTCGCCGTATCCTTCTTCCGATTGGCTCCAGGTCGTCGTAGCACTTGGGAAAGACTTTTTCTATGACATCTATAGCCTCTAATTTTCCAATTTGGCGTACCGCTAAAACGGAATATAGAGCTTTTGATTTGACACAATCCTGGAAAAAAAACCTATTTTTAGTGACCAATATTTTTTTCTTTTTTTTTATATTTTTTGTTTTTAAATATAGATCGTCAAAGCCGCAATGACCCCACCATACGAGTACCTATACAGCATGATTTTCGGGACGAACGACGGAATCGAACCCCCCAAAGGTCACGAATAATCCGCCAATATATCGAATTAAAGCACTTTAACAAAAAAACAAAATACACACACAATACACTTACATACATAATTAATCGCACAGAAAATTGTAATTAGAATTTTGTAAAAAAAACCTCGCAACTCATGTCACCCTTGCAGGTAGATAATGTTGTACAATTAAATACTGTGAATATTTTTTTTTTCATACTTTTTTTAGGACAGGCAATGTTTTAAGCTGGTTCTACTAAACTAACTGATAACTATAAATAATAACTATGATAATATGTAATAACAATTATGAATAAAATTGTTAAACACAACTGATATTTAACAGACACCATAGTGCCAAGGGGTAAGACGCGTACGGGGGGGTAGTTCTTTTCGGAACTATTGGCGAAGGTCAAGGTTTCACACCGCCACGGGTCAAACGTGTATTTCCCTACTATTGATAGCGTGCCCGATGGATATGATTACAGTATTGTACTGGATAGTTAAGTCGAAGTTTAAGCTCGTATATTTTATAAATATTTGGACTCAGAATCGAATACTGAGTATTCTCCTTCGACAAGTCCCTCGTCATAAAAAATAATCTGTAGGTATATATACATAAAATCAATGCACGCAATATATAATATAAAAACGTTTCTGTAATTGGATATTCCGTTACCAATTACATACCAATGAATGCCATTGTTGGAAAATTTCGTTTATATGCCTTCCAGCATCACACAAAAGTAAACAAGACAAGATTTGTAAACCAAATTTATTGATCACTCTAACTCCATTTTTGATATTAAAGTATAGAGAAAAAGTAGGTGGCTCTAATAGTGTTAAGAGACAACTGACAACAAGAGACAACACCTTAGACCTTGTGGCTGGGATCTAAGGCCCTCGTGCATCTCCACCGTCCACCCCACACGCTGCCCCACGTGCTGGATGCACGAAACATAAGAAAGGGAAGCACCGGTGGCAGAAACAAGTAGGGTGGCAGCAGCAATGCGGGTGAATTGCTGCACAACACTATACCAAAATATGAATGCGTAAACACATACCTGATGAGCCTTCTTAATTTTTGTCCAAGAAGCATCTCCCTGAGACCAAGCACTTGCAAATGAACAATGAGTTAGGTTGGCAGCTCTTATCTCCGTACATGCCAAATGTTCCATATTCCTGAAGTCTAATTCATTGCGGCAGTAATCAAACATGTGTATCATCTCATGAGCAAGGACTCCCTGCACCATGCCTTTCCTAGTTGAGACATTTTGACACACTACAATCTGAAAAGTCAATAAAAGTCAGTCTTATCTTGATGGTAATGCTTTGCAAGATCTTCAGAACTGATACCACATCTGCCACTTACTCTACCATATCATTGCTCAAACAGAACACATGTTGTGGAAGGCATGATGACTTGCACACATAACCCAAAATCCTCCTATAAATAGCGACAAACCAGTAACATTTATGGTAATTATAATATTTAATTAGTGTTAACTATGTGCATTCATTTACACTTTGTTTTATACCAAAAGTTTGCTTATGTCGATTTGGGGATAAGATAGCCTGTATGTATCATTTACTGTTTAATATCTATATAGGGATCGTGCTTCTAGACTTTTACGCCAACTAATGGCAAGTATCCAAAACAGTTGGGATCATGTATTTAACGTCAACATATGTGATTTACTTTTTAATAATTATAAATAAAATATATTTAATTTTTTTAAACAATGCCAGCATTAAGAAAAAATTGTTGTATTCTTGGATGTAATAATACATAACGCCGAGAACGAGGATTCGGTGTGGAAGTGAAATTTTATAAATTTCCTGAGAGCGTGTTAGGAGCCTCATGTAAAATATTAAAACGTAAACAGCGGATGAATGCAGTGAAAAATTACGTGTAAGTACAATATCAATTAAAATTTATAAAAGCGAACTGCACCATTCAGTAAAATTATAACCTTTAAATACGACGTATGTAAAAATTGATCATTTTTAATTGATGAAATTTCAAATATTCGTGCCATTTATCTTATAGTCATGACGTAACCTTTTAATAATTCTTTTCTTGGATTTCTAGTACCCATTTTGTAAATAATGAAAAATCGGAGCATCCTTTTATGTTCCTTCGATTTTTGCTGGACGTGAAAATATAAAAAAAATAAGCTTTTTTCAAATAATTGTTAAAACTGAATTAAATTTCTAATTGTATAAAATAAAAACAAATTACTTTTTTACAAAAAAGAAAGGTTTTATTTTCTTAAATAATTTTAAATTCAATGTTTATTATTTCTCTGTTATATAATAACTTTGACATAAGGTAAGTACAGACTCATAAATGATAAATATTTTTATATTATAGTATTTGCTTTTAATGTTAAATATTTTTAACAAAGATAACATTTATAAAACTTTTCGTAATTAATTAGTACGAAAAATAATTTCTAACGATTTTTATAAAATTAAGATAATAATAAAAGCGGTTACGACAGTTCTAATTTTATCCGTTTTTTCAACAACACCGTACACATGCTTTGATTTGAATATTTTTTTGCCTTTTTCATCGTTCTGGCCATGTATTATATTATTGACTACAGGTTGAAATCCATATTTTATAATTTTTTCCATTGTTATAACTTTTTTTAATGTTATTAAATATTTGTTTTGATCCCACTATATTCACCAAAGAAATACCAGAGAGCCCTCACTCCGACAGTAGTGCTGCCTCTATATTTCACGCACGATTATGTTTGTATTTGTTGTTACAGTTACCTTGTATTTAGTGCACCATATGAAATATTGTATATGTAGACAATCTTACTTAATGTACTTTCTTTAAAGAGTAAAAACTTTATAGTAGACAACTTTCTAGTAGACAGTAGTAGAAATTTCGTAAAAAGTTCCTCGTGTTGGTCCAGGCTACTTTGCAGAACAGAAAATCTACCTTCCTGCCAGGCAGCTCGTTAAAAGCGAGCAAAGGCTTACCGTCACTAGCACCGTGACATCCTACTAGGTGGTAGAATTACGCATCAACTCCCCCGTATTGGTACCACCGCCGACTCTATTCCTACAGCCTAACGTCAGTGCTTGCCGTTGACGTGTTCCAGTTGGGAGTATAAGGAAGCCGGTATACTTACTTTTCTTGTCCGCAGGTTGGCATAGCAACATTAGCACGTTCTGTGACTCTAGGAAATGTGAATTTCTTACCATCAGGAAATACATCTGCTTGTTTGCCCTCTAATACCATAAAAAAAAGAAACTGCAACATCAAGCAAGTTATACTGACAACAATATTTACCTGATTCAATTGAGGGTCATAGCCTCCACTCACAGAATAGTCACAAACTTCACAGGAAATGTGCCTCCGAATGTCAATAGCGCTGAAACGAAAATTAATCATGAATTTTGCACAAGGACAAAAATATACTTAACAAAAAAGAATAACCTCGCTAACTAACCAACCAGAGCTTTTGAGAGCACCCATCATGATCTTCACAATAGGGCCTGAAAAAAATAAAACTAATATTAGTAGACAAATCACGAGAATTCATATTCCAAAATAAACTACTGCGGTCTCGTCTGTATACTGATCCCATGTTTGACCTGACTTCATGAGGGGACCTCATGGATATGATCCCAAACAAAACAAAAAGAAAAGGTTTTTTTTTCTTTTTTATAATGTAAACAAAATTGCCCATGATTGGACATGTGCCCAATTGGCAATAGGTTTCCCACATATCAGATTGTGGGACTTAGTGTCTTTGACTAGTTGTGTGCCCTGGTTGTACCTACCTCTGCCTACCTCTTAGAAAATTTGGGTGTAAAGATACTAGGTACTACTAATGTTACTCTAAACTGGAGTTTTTATGTTCAGCCATTTTTATATAACATAACAACAAATACAAACACACAACATTATTATAAGTGCAATACAACATTATTATAATTACTTGTAATATATTGTGGATTTGTTACAGTGGTACATTATAAATATTTCAAACAAACTTTACTTATTTCTACAAATTTTAGAGAAAGAATTTAGGTCGGCAGGATTTGATCCCGTACACTTTCATCTCAAGCCAACAAAAGAAGCTTTTGAGCTACTGAGGATTCAAATACTGTAACAAAATCTTAATTTCCTTTCTTTATTGTTTATGCTGGTAGTTATGTCTTATACATACACAGTTCTGAGTAACTATTAAATGAGTTCATAGTTGAAGATGAAATTCACATTTGTAATGGCCTTAACTTTCGTATCTCTCCAGGTATTTTTATTTTAGCGCTGGCCTTGTGCTTGGGTTAAATTTATACAAATTTTAAGGAAACTTTATATTTAATCAGTATATATACCTAGGTCAATCTGTTCAGTTAGGTAAATCCAACTTCAAAAAAGAGGTTGACTGCGGAACCCAACTCGGATGAGCAGCGTTGGGGAAGCTAAAGATACCCTATCTTTTTGTCCAAATCGCCACAAAGCCTAAAGTCGAAAGTCTTCGACCAGTGTGTGTTACCGGTGATGACATGTGGCACTGAGACTTGGCCGTTAAATGTGGGCCTCTTAAATAAGCTCAGAGTCTATCAGCGTGCTGGAGAGTGTTTCTATGCGAGATAAGATCCGTATTTCGGTAATCCGCAAGAGAATGTGACCAACATAGTTCAGAGAGTCAGCAAGCTGAAGTGGCAATGGGCAGGCCACATTGCTCGCAAACCCGACAATGGCTGGGGAAGAAAGGTTCACGAGTGGCGGCCCAGCACTGGAGGATGTAGTGTTGGACGACCTCCCACCCAGTGGACTAATAATCTGGCCAAAGTCACGGGGAGTCGCTGAATACAAGGGGGTGGTGTACGTGACTTGTGGAACCCTTTGGGGGGACGCCTATGTCCAGCAGTGGATATCCTCCGGCTGATGATGATGATGGTAATTTATACATAGTATGGCTTTGTAAAAGTCCATTATTATGATCATTGAGTCACTTCTACACTTTTGATAATTTTTATTTCAGGCTGACCAGTTTAGCTACATGTAGCATCTTCAGGGCTATATCTAATATATATAAATCTCGTGTCACAATGTTTGTCCTCAATGGACTCCTAAACCACTTAACCGATTATAATAAAATTCGCACACCAGGTGTAGTTCGATCCAACTTGAGAAATAGGATAGCTTACATCTCAATTTATCGCAGGCGAAGCCACAGGTAACAGCTAGTATATTAGTAGAGATTTCTCATAGTACTCTATTATAAATGCTTCAAAAAACTTCATTTATTTAGAAGCCAACATATTTTATATTTAGTATGGTTTAGTGAGAGCCCATTACTATGATGTCACTTTTACACTTTTGATGCACAGTTTAGCCACATCCTTAAAACATTTTTTAATTAAAGCATTAGTTAATTACATTTATAGTTTAACACATCAATCTAAGCTTTACTTTACTGACTTATTAAAAAACATATATTAAAGTAATCCAAGGTTTAAAATGACATTGAAGTCTTCTTCTTTTCTTTCGTTAGGTTTTGGCAATCTCATTAGTATTTTGCCATTAGTAATATACGATACGCTAATTTCTTCATGATTATTTCATTTGTGCACTTTCACTGAACAAAATTGTACAAAATGCCACCAAAATTGACTAATTTCCCTCATTATTAACACGAAATTCAATAATTATGAAAAAACTTCGACCATCTTTTCTCTCGATCGCGCCAAAACTCACATTGAAGTCTTTATTCCATTGTAATACAGATTTGATACAGATTAATAAACCTTGGAATACTTTAGTCTATGTTTATCAGTATACAGTAATCCCCAGTTTCTAAAACGCCAATCAATTTTAATCTATGCATCTTATACCCCTGGTTTTGTACATGACATTTCTACACTTTCACTATATTTGTCATTTTAAACCAATTGTTTCACTATAACGGATGTATTGCTGATCTTTCAGAAACATGTATACTCATTGCATGAAGTCATTGCAGTCATTTCTAACTGATTTCACAAAAGCAATATACAAGGTAACACAAATAATTACACAACTTCTATACAGTCTTCGTAGTCGCACATAAATCTCTATACATGGAAGTGGTGGGCATGAAATTTGATACTAACACAAAGTCAAAAAGGAAATACCCAGATAATCAAACCCATACTTTTAGATATAGCATTAAAGAAGCATTTTTTATGACAAAGTACAAAATCACTTTACTTACTGTTTTTAACACATTCAAATACATTTTTTTCACATTTCAACTTCTGAATCTCTTCTTTTCCTTCTTTTCCAATGAGGACATTTTTTAATGATTTTGTAAAAGTTCCACGTCTTTCAGGGTATAAGTCATATCCCCATGATTCTTCTTTTTTTTCTGTGGGAGGCTGCTTTTCATTAGTGTCTTCATGCTTAAATTGAGCTTCAGGAGTATCTTTAGCCATTCTTAGTTCATTTGCTATTCATAACAATTACGCTAAAATTTATAAAATCTTGAAAAAAAATAATAATTTAGATTTAACCTATAATTACTAACATTCAAGACATAAAAATTGTTAGGTGTAACCAAACTGGCATATTATCAAAAGCAATGAATTCTACATATATTTGGTGAAATTGTTATTAAGTATGTAGTTCAATCTAAGCATTTATTGACTATATATGTTTATGTTTAGAAATGATACATATACATATTGCGCTGAACCATACCTATAATTTAAAATGTCCACTTAATTAAGTGCTAAGACTACTCAAACCTTTAGCTTTAATTTTTAGCGACCTAATCCTAATAACATAGGTACATACATTTGTATTTGAGAATACAAAACCTTTTTTATGTATAACCTAGCACTTGCAATTTTAAAGTTACAGATTTGAAAATCTACCTTACAAATATTTTTATTTTTTCAACACTGGAACAGTAATAATTTTGATACTTTTGCTTCCTAAATTGAAAATTAAAATTTAATTTAATGTAAATTAGTATTAGAAGAAATTCAAGCACCTAAGTCTACTGATGGTCTACTGTCTTCTTCTCCTTCTCTTTTAGTTTCAGGTATAGGCGCTAGCATCTGCATCTGCCATTAGTTAGTCAAGTTCAGGTTCAAGGTGAGGTTATTAATATTTTAGTTGAAAGAAGTCACAGAAAGTCAAGTCAGCATGTTGCTGAGTAGCCAACTAATAATTTTTCATAAACATTTCACTCGTCGACTTTAACTGAACAAAATTATACAAAATGCCAACACAATTAATTAATTTTACTCTATATGTACATATTGAATGATTAAGAAACGACACAAACGTAACTCGAAAGTACATCAAAATTAATAATTTATATAATAATGAAAACTGATAAAGCCGAAACTTACATTTTACTTTTTGTAATGCAATAAATTATTAGTGATTATTGTATAACTATCGTCTATCTGTACTCTTCTGTGCGTATTAAGAAGCAGATTGGAGACCAAATTTCCGTACCATAGGTACCTGCTTCAAGTTGAGAAATTCGGCCGTAGATTCGTGAAACTCAGGAGTGCATAATTTCTGACAGATTAATATTGTATGTTAAATATAGTTTTACTGATAAAAACTATGTAGAATAATTAACATATTTTTACAGCATTACAGCAAAAAAAATATGTTGCATACTTGTAGAAAAATAAATGTCAGTATTTGTATTTTCATGAAACCAAATTTATAAAAAAACATTTCAATTTTTAAATGTAAGGGGCCATCCATAAATTACGTCACACTTTAATAGGGGGGGAGGGTATCATGTTAATGTGGCATTATGTGACAAAGGGCAGCGGGGGATCGAAAGCCTTGTGACGTCACATTATAAAATACTAGAACATGAAATTTATATGTGAACAAAAAACTTTGAACAGATAATTCTTAATCTATATTTATTAATAATTTTGCACTCTCGCTATAAGATTATCTCTTCCATAACAACAATTGATTCCTAGAGCCATGTTGTAATGCAAGTAAGACACTAATATTTACGAGCTTGGAATGGTAAGGGATTGGGCCAGGAGCAGTGTGGATCGTGTAAAAAAAACATGTTAATTTTAAGTCGGGCGCAGACATTTATTAAACATTTATTTAATTTATTAAAGATTATTTAATAAAAATAAGTAAAAAAAATAAAAAAAAACTGTTTTCTTTTGATTATTTTTAGCTATGTGCATAAGTTTGAAAAATGTGTGAGGTCACATTAGGGGGTTCTAAAAATGTGACAACCTATGACAAGTAGGGAGGGAGGGGTCGAAAAGTTCTAAAATTCGCGTGACGTAATTTATGGATGGCCCCTAAGGTAATCTTATTTTTTATTCAGATAATGTGCCGATTCGCTTGGTACAAACTAGTCTAAACTAACCTAAAATTAGATTTAGAGCTGTCTAATCACGTTAGGTATTCTGCTGTACACATCTAAAGTCTAAACTAAAATTTTAGCTTGACAGATCTAAAACATTTTATATATATTTTTTTAGTCGTTCAATTTAGGTTTTTCGTATTTTGATATGCATGTTTTATGTCAAATTTCACTTAAAATTACAAATGTCACTTAAAATTTAGAGCGATTTTTTTAGAAGACGATTTAATTTAGTTTCCATAAAAACTCTTGTTTTATTACAATTGATTGTTAAGTTATCGTAGGGTAGGAAAGTAGCCCCATGATTAAAACAGGAAATTGATATCAGCATTGTTGTAGATTCGTCTAGAAAGTACTTACCTACCTACGAGATTATAATTCCATAATTCTAACATTAATTTAACATGATCGCCTCCGTGACCGCTGGGTCCAGGTGTTGGATTTGACTTCATGAGGTTCCGGGTTCGATTCCTGGGTCAGGCAACAAAATGAAAATCCGTTTTTTTTTCAATTTTCTATTTAAAAATTGTATTGGATATGTTATCAGTTTGTGCTAAGCTTGCAACTTATCACAGAGTTAGACATGAAAATTTGGTACTGTGTTTGAACTCGTTTAGTATCTAGTGCTGTATATTTAATAAAGATGCCTTTGATATCCCATAAATAAATCAAAGCCACATCTCAATTCCCAACCAGCTAAACATTTAAAGATGTTATTGATACTATATTTCATTAGCATTACCATATGTATTTGGCTATAAAATTTACCAGAAAGGTACCTAAGTACTTAGCTACATACATGTATAAAAAATAGGTAATTGGTGTTCTCTTCTTGGAAATTTAAACATCTAAACGCCTCGCTTGGCTATAGTTGTTAGGGTATGTCTGTTCTATTTCCAGATGTGTAAATAGGAGAGACCTTCGCAATTTTTAGCGCTTCAGGAGAAACTCCATCACACTCAACTACAGTCAACTACAGCCTGTTAATTTTTTAGATTTATGTTATTTAGGCATTTAATAGCTTTGGTAGTGATTCCATCCATATCTGCGCTAGTATTATTATCTACGCTATCAATTATTTTTCCTATTTCCTCTAAAGTACAAAGCAAGAAATTGCTAAGCGATTTTTCGTGGACATAATTATTTGGAAATATAAAGATATTTCGTAGGAAAATTGGTTAATTTTAGATAAGAATTAGATTAATTTTGTTCAGTGAAAGTACACAAATGATATAATCATGAAGAAATTGTTGTATCGTCTATTTCCTCGCCGCCGTCAAATCTCACTAGATGAGCTTGAGTAACGAAGCCGCCGCTTTACTCAAGACCCTGACCTGGGGGCTGATTATGTATCTCAGTTGCCAACTAAAATAGAAAAGTGTGCAATAGCTGTCAAATGACGTGTTTTATATTTACTATCTCCACTGACCAACAGAAATACAGAAATACACAAATGACGTCATTTGATGTACACTTTTCCATTTTTAGTTGGCAACTGAGATACATAATCAGCACCTAGATATGACTTTGCACATGTTGACTAATGACTGCATTATAATTAACTAACTTGACATTGGCTAGACAAGTCGTGAAAAACGATCGAAAGTCATATTTATAAAAGAAAAAGAAGAACTATGGTGTTATTTGACGAAGTCCCTTTCCAAATATACAAGTGCAATTAGTATTTCTCTATGTAGATACCAATACAAACATATATTTTGCTTAATTTGCCCAGTGTTATTTATTTTATTTCATTGTAAAAAAAGTAGAAAAATCGCCTTTTCCTTTTTTCGATGTCAGTGGAATGAGGTTTATAAATTTGGGGTAGGAGAAGGTATAAAACAAATTTAGATTTTTTTCTTTAAAAATCTACATTAATTTCATTTACGTTTTAAAAAATCGGTACCTACCTATATGTCATTGTAAACTTGAGATTTACATCTGGGGGTTTTGGCGCCATCGAGAGAAAAGATGGTCGAAGTTTTTTCATAATTATTGAATTTCGTGTTGATATTGAGTGAAATTAGTCAATTTTGGTGGCATTTTGTACAATTTTTTCAGTGAAAGTGCACAAATGAAATAATCATGAAGAAATTGTCATATCGTGTATTTCCTCGTTGACGCCAAATCTCATTACTTGAGCTTAAGTAATAAGGCTCTTGCTTTACCCAAGAGCGACTTATGACTGATGACCAATTATAATTGATTAAAATTTATATACGTTTTGATGCAAATATTTTCTACTTGACTAATGGCAAAATACTAACGTCAAGGCCAAAACCTAAAGAAAGAAAGAAGATGGTTTTTTGGCGCCATCGTGAATGAAGATGGTTATAATTTTTTTACAATTATTAAATTTAGTGTAAATTATGAGTAAAATTAGTTAATTTAGGTGGGTATTAGTTTAATTTTTGTACATTGAAAGTGCATAAATGAAATAGTCGCTGCCGCCAAATCTCCCAAAGCGAGCTTGTGTAAAGTGACCACCGCTTTACTCAAGGTGCCGACGTGACTTTTTAAACAGTGACTAATGACTGTATAAGAAATAATTGATTCGGAAGACATGTAACTAATGACTATAAGATTTTGTTTTTTAATTTTATCCCAGTCCGGGAAAGGCAAAAGATCTGTGTCCATACAGCCACGTCTTCCGTATTAATAAATATTTTTCTTATTACATATTTTCCGTATTATGTCTTCCGTATTAATTCTTTATTTCAGTCATTAGTCACTATTTACACAGTCTTGTCTGGGTCTTTGGTTTCGTTACACAAGCTCGTTTATGAGATTTGGCGGCAGCGAGGAAATTCACGATACACTAATTTCTTCATGATTATTTCATTTTTGCACTTTCACTGAACAAAATCAAACTAATTCCCACCTAAATTAACCAATTTTACTCATATTTTACACTAAATTCAATAATTGTGAAAAAATTACGAACACCTTCATTCAAGATGGCGCCAAAACTCCAATGACTATAAGAATTAATTAATACGGAAGACGTGGCAGCATGGCCTAAAGGTCTTAGCCGGCCCCAGAAAGGGGCAAATTAACCTAAAAAAAGAAAGAAGATTTACATCTATCACTGTCAAGTGTCAGATGTCAATTCAGTCCATATGCTTACTTTACTCTGTGATTCAGTCTCAAAAACAGACTTATTTTAAGTAGATTCAAAATTAAATAAATCTTAGAAATTTCCTATTTTAATT
>NJDC01001205.1:0-29641 GCA_002245475.1 Calephelis virginiensis
CTAACAGCTGTTATAATTGTATAATACTTATGTACAGAATTATTTAATTAACGATAGTCATGTTGAATGTTCACCTGTTCTTCAACATTATACAGGAATTCCGTAATTGATCTGATCAATAAAATTACCATTTGGCTTACATCATAGTTTTGGCATTCAGCTTTTGGTGGATTTTTCAAGATATATAAGAGTCGCGTCTATGGTCTAGTGGTCCGGTGTTGGATATTATTACTTGAGGTATGGGTTCGATTCCTGGGTCGGGCAATTAATAATTGTTTTTTATATTTTCTAACAACAAATTTGCTCGAAATTGGATAAGTGCCTGGTTGTAGAGGTAACTAAAGAAATCTTCCAAACTGTAGTATCTTCACGCCCGTATCCACGAAGACGTAGCACAGGTACAACAAGTTCACCCATGAATAGTCGACGGTCTATAGTCGAAGTCCTATAGTCGAAGGTCTATAGGCACATGTTCGATCCCGTTCAACGTCACTTTTATTAGAAAATTGAACAATCACATTTTCGTTTTGTTGCCCGAGCCGAAAATCGAACCCGAGAATAAGTCAAGCCTAGAACCTGGCCGATAGATCACAGAGATATTACTAAGATTGTCCTAAATAGCCGTCTCTGTGTTCTAGTGATCCGGTGTTGAAGATGACTACTTGAGGTACAGGAACACGACTATGGCAAGCACTGACGCTATAGCGACAGGAATGATATTACCAACAAAAAAAACAAGCAATAAACGATTTCCCTGAGATTCTAGTATCAGATCCAGACTTGGTGGCAATGAGACCATCTCAGAAGTGAGGTCCTTAAAATATAACAAGAAAGGACGGAGGAATTGATTATAATAATAAAAAAAACATTCACATACATAGAAATAAAATATGCAGGAGTCGAGCCTTCTCCTTTGTTAATGTCGTTTGAAAATCAACGCTACTGACGCTTGCTTTGAAATTCCCACCTAAGATTGAACCCATTAACGGTAAATTTGTGCGAATAAAGCCTAACTGACCCAGTTATAGTCTGAAGCGCAACTGAGTCAAATGCACCTGTGACTCACATTTAAAATTAAGTCAGTTTTGCATTTAAGTCCATTTAAAAATCCAGACATAAATGACGCATATATTTTTTGGCATGGGCGTTTACGTTTGCCAGTCAAGTTTATTTATTTCCGTTCAGTTTCTGATTTCTTAATATAGAGTTTAAATCAAAATAGTCATAAGTCGTCAAAGTCAGTAATGACTCATGTCAGGGGTCTTCGCCTTCGTCTTCGGGTGGAATCCTTACTTATAATACTGAGATTTAAGGATAGCGCCCACTGTTGAGGGGGTGGAGCGTGTCGGGTCGAGGCGCATTGTATCGGGAAATTTCTTTGACTCAGCGCCAAAGAGAAGAGCAAAAACTTGAGTGGCTAACCGACGGTAAACAATATCACCCACAAAACCTAAGAGCGATATTAAAATTCTAAATCCAAATCAAGTTCTATCAATGATCTTATCAGTGTGACATCAGCGTACATGCATAACGCCACAAAATATTTTCGAGATTTGATTCTCTACAGAAACATGCATTTGTGTGACAAAGGCTGTATTGTATGTAACTTTAAAACAGGCATAAGTTTAGTAAAACTTAAATATAAGCTCAAACCCCCGTGTTGGTCCGGATCCTCTGAGTAAAATAGACCATCTGCCTCTCTAACAGACAGCTTGTAAGAGGCGAGCACTGGTTAAAATGTAAGTCATCTCAAACAAGACTACTAGTTGTAGAGTGCTGTGCACCAATTTTCCCGATAGGGATCCACCGCCCTACCTATTCCTGTCATGTGCTGAGGGTCAGGTAGTAGGTAGACTTGGATAATTGGCCTAATATGGACTGGGCACTGGACAGCGACACCCGTAAAACATCTATGGTATCAATGGGCCATAGTTATTTTTTACTATCAGGAGAGTCGTGTGCTTGTTCGCTGATTTCTCACATAAATAAAGACGGGTTGCACCCCGGGAGTGCTGGTAGAAGTGAAAACTTCAATATTAACATTTTTGATATTTTGGAAAAATAATTAGGGAATAATTTTGCACGAATTGCTTTAATTATCAGTATGAAAGTACAATAATTTATGTGGTAGAATACCATATTCATTTATTGCGCTATCGTACACAAACATGACAATACGAACATGTGCTCCTATTTTTTGCATAATCTACATTCTATAGAATCTGCGGGTCTTAGTCTTAAAAATTTCAGCTTTCTAGAATTTCGAGAAATTTTCTTAAGTTTTGATATTCAGTCAGAGGCTTAAATACTGGAGGGTCAGGCAGAGCTGTGCGCCGATGCCCCTAGCTCAGGGGGCCTTCAGATTTAGGTCTGAAATCTGATTTGAAAACTAGGCTCCCTTTTTGCACCAGGGCCTTTTGGCTACGCCACTGTATACAGTGAATAGGTTAGTGACGAAATGGTTTTTAGATATACATTGTTAGAAATACCTTTTTTCTAATTCATGCCTTTGGAGTATGCCTTTTTTGTTGTTTGTCTACTAATAATTATAATGAAATTAGCACACACACAAAATTTCAGCTTTCTGGAAAAGCTTTAGGGTTTTATAAAGTACCATATAAGTTGAGATGATAATCGATGAATCAAAGACGAACTTAGGGTTTTTAGATATGAATATCATCTTAAATATTGTAGATATCTAGTTTAAAACTTTACATGGTTAATAAGTTTAATATATATATCATCATATCCAAAAATTTGTAACAAATTAAGTTACATTAACCTAAAGACAAATAAACCTAAGTTATGAGAGTTCAAAGAAACGACGAATCGCTTCGAGAAAAAGTAGTTAAGCTCACCCTCACCCTTGCTTTGCTCGTCTTGGAGGAGACATTCAAGTGCCCCCAAAATAAAAAATACAAAACTTATACGGTAAAATGCCCATCATACTATTCAAATTAAAATTATTTATTTGTCATCAAAAACCAGTTTTCGAAACGACTTCATTCTGTTATATATTTCCAAGGTAAGCAAGGCTGGAGCGATTCAGCTGCCGGTTTTAGTTCCAACGCGTTTTGATGTCCTTAATCATACATATTATAATGAATTTAAAAATAATTGGAGAATCTGTGTCATGAAGTTACAATATGTTGTTATACTAGCGGCCCTTCCCGGTTTTGCACGGTTATGAAATATACATATAAACCTTCCTCACCAATCACTTTGTTAAAAAAAAACTGCATCAAAATCCGTTGCGAAGTTTTAAATATTTAAGCATACAAAGGGACAGAGGAATCGACTTTGTTTTATACTACATAGTGATTATACAATATATTATATTATAACCTATCTGTTTTTTACTACCACCGCTTCCAAACCTACCTAGATAGTTAAGAGAAAAAAGCGCGAAACAAGTTTTTTTTTAATCATTTTTTCAAGGGGACTTATGTCGCTAAAGCGATTACGTTAGTCCCATCGGACCTATCTTATAACTTTGTATATCTAACGAGAGAGTGAGAGGTATCGCTGCTCTAAGCTACTTTTAACAAATCTACGAGTATATACGTCAAGTGCCGACTCTGACCCCGGGTTACACAATACACCTTGTATACATCTAGTTTGTTTATTCGCCATTTGGCGAACAGTGCCTCTCGCTCTCCCTTATTTTCTTTCATCATCATGACATCTTCTCTTTTTCCACATATTTGGCAGTTGGGAGAGTTATTTTTTTCATAAGAAATCCAAAACTGTTCAATGGAATGTGCCCCGACTTTATCCTAAAAGCTACTACACACATCTGCCTATTAACATTAGATAAACAAAACCATGGGATCCGAGGAGGTTTACTTTGCATTGTTCTGTACCATATCCCTTTTTGTTTCGATCTCTCATCAAAGTATTGCTTCCACATATTATGCACTTTCTCTTAATTTTTGGTAAGGCTTCAGCCTAATCAGGATTAATACTAAAGTCTGTACCGTCTTTTATGGCCGATTTTGCAATTCGATCTGCTTCCTCGTTTCCCCAGAGGCCAATATGTGACGGAACCCATTGCAATCCCAGATCTCTATTATTCCTCCTCAGATCGTCGCGAAACAAGTTGTCTCTCTTTATTAGGGTTCCGTACATAAAGGGTAAAAACTGAAACCCTGTTACTAAGCCTCCGCTGTCTGTCTGTCTCTAGGCTGTACCTCATAAACCGTGATAGCTAAAAGCTGAATTTTTCATAAATGATGTATTTCCGTTGTCATTATAACAACAAATACTAAAAATAAGGGGGTCCCCATAAAATAAACGTGTTTTTTTTTCGTACTTTTTGCTTAATATTAAAAACGGTAACAGGTAGACGCTTTAAATTTTCACAGAATCTTTACTTGTATATTGCCTTTCAAAATAAATAATTAAATAATAATAAAGTAAATATATCTAAATTACGTGTCACGTTGTTTGTCCGCAATGGACTCCTAAACTACTTAACCGATTTGAATCAAATTTGCACACCGTGTGCAGTTTGATCCAACTTAAAAGATAGGATAGCTTACATCTCAATTTATAATCAAAAAAATTAACATCCGAGCGAAGCCGGAATAGGCAGCTAGTAATAAATTAAATATTAAAGAAGGGTTCCCGTACAACAAACGTAATTTTTAATAGATAGATGATAGTGCGGAACCCTTCGTGCGCGAGTCCAACTGGCACTTGGCCGGTTTTTAATTTATTGTTTATACGTTTCTATAAAATACAATCCTTTACATTATTATATGTTTTTTGTATTACTTATTAATTTGTCTGATATTTGTATATTTGCTGTGCATTTCAGCTAAAATAAACTTCCTTTATTTTTTCATCAATAAAAATACATAAAAATGGTATCTTTGTCCTGATATCACGTAAATTAATGTCATTAATAAATACCGAAAGTACATAAATTCTAAAAATATTCATAGCAATTTTAAAAGTTACAATGTTGAATTATTAAAAATGTAGTACTCATTGTTAGTCGTTAATTAAAAAGAATACATAATGAGCTCATCTTTTTGATACCGATACCAAAGTTTAGCAAAGAGATACTACTCATGCCCGGTTCCTATATTCACGAAACGAGTCGTTTTGATTACGGATGATAGTTTTTTATACGAACAGTATGAAATCTAATTACGGTAGCTCGCTTTCCGTAGATTAACACATACCATTTTTTAAAATATGAGTAATGCTTCGTTAGTTTTGGACAAACTACCAGTAGTTAAACATATGGATTACGTTACGTTATTATTCGTATAAAACCGTATGCTACAAAATACTGCATAGAAAACGAACGAATATATACGAACATCTAATTGAGTCGGGGATAAATATTTTGTGCTGGCAACATTTTAATTATATACTAACGTCTTATGTTTGAACTAAATTATTTCTTGTATAGCCATAACGGCGGCTACGTGGTCTGTTTTAGCATTGACTCCATGAGGCCTCGGGTTCGAATCCCGAGTCCGCTGAATTATGCGTGGTTTAAATTTCCTAATAAAATAACTTTGTCCTGGATAGGGTGCCATTTATCACATTAAGAAGTACCTTCGACTAAACGTGGGTGCCCTGGTTGTACCTCCACCTAAATCTTTGAGGATTGATGTATTAAAAAAATACGCAACATCTGGGAATACCTCTTTAATTTATTTGTTTCTTTTCTAAAATTTAAGTAAATCAAAATGACGTAGCTTAGGGCTCGGAAGATTGTCATTTCACTAAGCATAGTGTAAATTAGTGTTAGAGCTACTTTTAAATTGGAATACTGTGGTGAAAAGCAGTGACTAGGTACACAAACACATAAATAATGAAGGCGACAGTCGGGACTGGTCTAAGAAACTAGCAAGTGTGTATGGAGAGAGTAATGGATGTGGACAATTCTGCCCCTTAATACTTGCCTTGATATTTTCTGCTTACCCTGCAAGGGACTTGACGTGAAGATATGTAGTAGTAAGGGTGAGCTGTTGCAGGAATATCCCACTCAGGTCCGAGTTTGGCTTACAAAATAGAAACTGCCTTTTATGAGGCAAAGTCTTCATCACCAACAAAATTGTCGGTGGTAGAGTGCTCTTATTTGGACAAGGGGGGGTGGGAGTCGCCGTCTTATCTATCCCTTCCACCTTAACGGTAATGGTATCCAAGTCCACAGGGCAGAGCAGCCGGTAGGCAATAAGCCTAATACACCTGTTACGGGATAGCGACGCACACATACCATCCATGGTTGTCTCTTACCTACGGAACAGCAAATATGTTTTATCACAAAACAAAACTTCTGTCCACAAGCAACTTCTCATGCCTATTTATTACAATGTTGTTTTATGACATTGGAAGGCAAACAAGAAGTCGGATTTCCTGATAGTAAGAAATTCTCTCTGCCTAGAGACAACATAGGTGGTAATCGTGCGTTGCCAACCTGATGCCGGGATGTTGAGCTTCGAGCAAAAGTGATTTTACCGGCTGCCTTATCCTCCGAAAGGGAACACGTCAACGGCAAGCGCTGATGTTATGGCCACTGAATATAGGTAATATAATATAGGAATAGGTTTTTCAATGGAACTTTCAACAATTTCAATGTTTGAAATAAACCAAACTTATAGTTATATTAAATATTTGCATCCCTTAAACACGTCTCTGCAACAGTCGTTTTTAATGTTTGAGCCTTTTAACCTTGAACAGGTTCTATTTATATTAGAAAGTAAATAAACACAAAAACAAATAAACGTTATAATCAGTGGTCAGATCTTAGTCTATAACTAGAAAGTCATGCTCTAATTATGAGGATAGAGTGACATTATCATAAAACAATTGTAAAAGTCTTCAGTGCGATTCTAAACCGTAAAATTACTATATAACTGTCTTCTGTATTACAAAATACAGGTTGATTATAAATGTATACTGCTTGTTTGGTAACAGTGGTTAGAAATTGTAAACGAAATTAATTTAAAAACAATTGGTTCCCGACTATTTCGCTCTAGTTTAGTGGTTTTTCAAAGTCACAGGTTCACAGGATGTTAGGAAGCCCATCCTATCAGCATGTCTAATTCCGGGTCATAGTGTATTAAATTTCATTATAATCAGTTTAGGCGTTAAAGTTGTATTGTGATTATTACGATTTTTTTGTCTTACGAATCAGGTGTCCTGACGCGAGTTTAGATGTTTTTACCCGTTACAAAAAAAGTGCGCAACGCCGCTAAAGAAGTTTTTACTTCAAAAATTTGAACAATTAGGTGGCTCTACTGATGTTAAGCAACAATTCACGGCTATAGGTTTAAAGCGATGGGGTCTTCACATCCCGACATTTACAAAAGTTTTGTTTGATTTTTAAAATAGTGTTAATTGTATTAAAATGTTTTAGTAATCTAAAAACTATCATCTACACCTAAACCGGCACATACAAACATACATTAATATATTCAAACAGTCTCTTATGGGGTAAGAAGAGTGTCGAGGTATAAATGTCACGGTCCCTACAACCCCTGGACTTCTCCACATTCAAACCCCTTTTCATACAAACATGCCTATTGTCTTCAAATTTTCTCCACGACATATTTATATTGGCCTCCTTATTATTTTCTATGTTTTAGTATCCTTATCTAACACTCTTAACACAAGTTAGATCAATTTGCGCATTTTGTCCAGGGATATTTATTTATTTATTACTAATGACGGAGGATAAGTGCAACCTCGGCCTTATGCTCCTTATCCAAGACTTATTCCCGGTCAATAAAAACTGAAGTCATGGCTTCTATGACTAATCCATTCTAATGTTGTACGTATAAAATTGTGTTTTTGTTTATTTTGCCTGGTCGATAATTTGTCTAGTTACATTAATTATTTATTTATTATTAATTAGCGTGGATAAGTACAACCTCGGCCTTATCTAAGACTTATTCCTGAATTTTGACACCACCAAGAGAAAAGATGGTCGAAGTTTTTTCATAATTATTGAATTTTGTGTTTAAATTGAGTGAAATTAGTCAATTTTGGTGACAAAATTATTGTACAAAATACAATAATTTTGTTCAGTGAATCACCGGCCACCGCTTTACCCAAGAGCTTGACATGACTTATTGACGACTTATGACTAATAATTATTGAATACCGATTTTAGTAAATTTGTTGCAAAATTCTAATTATTTACAAAACCAATTAAATATGTAAATTTAATAACTACAGTGTTCAAGGCCACTAATTTGTTTTATTACTTAAATAATTTAAGCGTACAAAACGACAAAAACCGACTCCAACTACTTCATTAGGCACGATGTCGCGTTTGGATAATTATTATCACAAAAGATAGCTAATTATTTCAAAATGGTCAACAATCATGATCACATGAATTTTATGAACATCTCGAATTTTATCATGATCCGACTAGTTGTTTTGAGTTATATTTAATGGTTATCTTAAAAAGTGTCGTAAAACTGGTTTGATATTATACGAGTAATCGCATAAGAAACGTATAAAAAAACCGCAAACAAATTGAGAATCTCCTCTTTTCGGTCTATTAAAAACAGGCTCTCTAGTAAAATAAATATTTAAACTTATTAGTTTGTTTTATAACTGGCTAAACCTTGATCCGAAGTAAACCTTTTGTAATCGACCCTATTATGTTTTAACCTTCCAGGTCCCATGCACGGCAAGGTAGTGGTGTGTTATGTGGCAACATGGGCCACTTACCGCAAGGGCGCCGGCAAGTTCGACCTGACTGACCTTGAACCTTCCCTGTGTACGCATTTGGTGTACTCTTTCGCTGGTTTGGACATTGAAAGCAATCGTATCAAGAGCTTGGGTAAGTAATGTCCATCATATCTTCTTTCTTTCTTCTTTCAAGGCCAAACGAAAAATTCATTAATTAATGCCCGGTTCCTATATTCTAGAAACGAGTCATTTTGATCATAGACGGTAGTTGTTTGTAGCAATAGTAAAATATCTAATTACGGTTGCTCGTTTTTGGTAGTTAGCTCTAAAAATTTTTTCAACAACGCTAACTACTTTTGGGCAAACTACGAATAAAAACTTTTGGCATACTTCTCGTTGATTAAAGTAACCGGACATAAGTGAACAAAAACAGTCTGGACACATTTCATTCAATTTACATTCACGTTTTTGATAATGCCGAATATCATTCCAACGAAATTCTTAATTAAATCTAAACACGTTCCATACAATTTACATTCACATTTTTGTATACGTAGAACATCATTTTAACGACATTTTTAATTCAATTTCCGAATGTTTTGAGTTAAATTTCGAATTATCATCGAAATCTCTTTTTTCTTTTTTAAACACGCTTTAGAAAAAAAACCTAATCAGTCTTTTTTGCGCGTATCTATAGTTAGCACATAAATTTATTGTGACCATTATTTACTATTTTTTTTCCTGCACTATTAGATTGGAATTGGGATCGCCGAAGAGAGATTATGTGATTTTATATCGTGTGAGGTTCGGACTCCTTTCGAATAAAGCACCTAAGTAATAAGTAGGTCCTGAAATGGAAGTCTATGTTTAATAGTCATTAACATTGTCACTTAATATTCAGCAGACTCCTACGACACCCCGTAGGCTCATGACTTATCACCATTTGCTATTTGTTAGATATTAAAGCTATTCTGACCATGTTAACCTTAAAAGCCTTAACAAAAGGCGAGCTCAGTATATTCGGCTCAATATGTTAGAAAAAATAACAAAAGTATATAAGAATAATAAATATACTGAAAAAATGATGCACCTACATTAAACAGAAAACCAAAAATAAAAATTAACATATTGTATCAAGATATACCTATGTTGACTTTTTTTTAATTAAAAATGTTATTCCCTAAAGGGCTCTTACTGGCAACAAGTACTTAATAGTTGAATATGCCTCTTAAAGCACAATCTACTTTTATTTGTGATTGTTTTACAAGCCATACCAAAATGGCTGACTGTCTTATTATTTTGATAAACTTATTTATAATTCATTAATTTAGATCCTTGGCAAGATTTAGAAAAGGATTACGGAAAAGCAGGGTACAAGCGGCTGGTATCACTTAAGCAGAGATACCCTCATCTGAAAGTAACAATAGCCATTGGCGGATGGAATGAAGGCTCGGAAAAATATTCCAATATGGCCGCAAGTGAAGAAGCAAGATCGAAATTCGTGCAGAGTGTGCTTAACTTTTTGGAGTACGTATATTTTTTAAGTACAAGAAATATTAAGAAGCTGACCATTTTCTTGATAATAAGAAGATCTGAAAATTGTCGTCAGTTCTAGTAAAAAGTTGAAGGTAAACTTGTGTTTAGGCCTTAGTGTTAGGGCAAATCTGATTTTATTATTTAATTTGAATTAGTCGTAACATTTAATTGTTTGTCCTAAAAGTCCCAATTTTCTAATGATACCTATGTAGAATAAAGAAAATGGCGAGTGTCGGATGCTATGGGTAGGAATGATTGTTTAATATTGCGATTTGAATATACCTAAAATAAAATGTTAGGTCCATAAATATGAAATTGAAATTTTCATCTCATGGATAGTTAATTCAACTTTTTACTAAAAAACCTTTGATACGGGAATCAAGAAATATTTTTTAGGTCAGTTTGGATTGCCTCATCGGAGTTAATTTTTTTCCCTTATAAGAAGTTACTCAAATTGAAAAACAAAATAGTAATCAAGATCCATGCAGTATAGTGGATGTCTTGGACGTTCTAATTGAAGCTATTCTATATACACGTTTTTTGGAAATAAAACTTGTACCTATCCACTGTATACTTAGTAAGTAAGTAGTAGTAGGAGTAACATCCAAGATGTTCAAGAACATACAAGATCCATCTAACCAAATAAGTATTGAACGTTAAATCAAAAACGTCCTTTTTATCTTTAGTTTCAAAGCCCTGATGATGCTGTAAAAAGTGAAACCGATTGGCTAGAAAGCGTTAAATAAAGTATACAGTGGATAAGTACAAGTGCTATCTCCAAAAAACGTGTATATACAATGGAATTCCACCAAGTGCCGACGATAGCAAGTTTAGGTTCTATGAAGCTATTCTAGCTTGGTAGCCGTCTATTGGTCATAAATAATTAACATAACCACGATTTAATGTTTATCTACTCGTAGATAAGTGTATCAATTTTTAATAGGATTTTTACATTTTAGTGAATATAAATTTGATGGTCTGGATTTGGATTGGGAGTACCCTACAAAGAGGGGAGGAAAACCAGAAGATAAAGCTAACTATGTAGCCTTGGTTAAGGTAATTTATTGACATTTAATGGCATATTTGGACTCAAGTGTGGATGGCAATTGGTTAAACATGGTATATTTATCAAATATTTCGTAGTTAGATTTAAAAAAAAGTATCTTCACGCCCATATCCCCGAAGAGGTAGGCAGAGGTACAACCAAGGCACCCATGACTAGCCGAAGACCCTTAGTCCCACAATGTGATAGTGGCAAGCCCATCGCCAACCGGGCACATTTCCAATCCCGACCAACATTTTTTTTTGTTGGCCGACTCGGGATTCAAACCCGGGACCTCATGCAGTCAAGTCCAAAACCTGGACCGCTAGATCAAAACCTCTAAAACAAAAACGTTCAAAATGTAATTGTAGGGCTAGTAACTTGATTTGTTTGGATTACGTAACAAAAAGTTCATTTACACGTTTGAAATGAAGACCCTGCAATAGGATATTACATAAATGCATATTTGCATCTAGATTTTCTTGGACAAGTTACACAAATTGAATCTAGCCCCAAAGTAAGCAAATTTTATGCTTGTGTTATGAGTGTTAATCGACAATTCTAATACAAAGAAATACTTAAATATACACTAGAAATTTTACACAAACACAAAAATGCAGACATTTATATCTTCATCACATAAATGTCTGCCTCCGTCAGGAATCGAATCCGAGTCTTTCAATGAGGCGATGGAGTCAGGCGTGTACGCTAGCCCCTCGACCAACGAGACAGTCATTAAATGATTTTTAATAAGTTCGGCATCTATTGAGTCAACCTGTATGTAGACTTATAGTCTGACGAAGGAACTGTGAAGGAAGGAAACACAAAACCGCCTTGCCGCCGTGAGTGACACTACCGCCGATTCTAGCGGCGTGTCATTATTTATTTTCATTATTTATAAGCAATAAGTTTCTCACACTGGTCCATGGCAGAGACATATCTATGACGTCGCAACGCTGCAACGCGAACCGACGATTTTAGCAGCGCGGCGCTGCAACACGCTTATGTGTTTTGGCCCTAAGCTAATGAGCGAATAGAACTTTTTCTTATATATCAGCGATAGTATGCCAGCGACTGATTGCTATTACATGAAAGACTGCAACGTAAAAAAAGAATGCACTCTGAGACTAAAAAACTGAATTTGGTTAAGTGGAACCACTTTTTCCCCCATGTTGGTCCGGGCAGAATAGACCATCTGCCTTCTGGTCAGGCAGCTCGTAAAAGAGCATAAGTTTATCGTCACATCTGTCTAGGTGGAAGGGTTTTGCAGCGACTCGCCCGGACTAGACCACTCCTATACCTATTCCTGCCGCCATAACCTCAGTATTAGCCGTTGATGTGTTCCGGTTTGGAGGATAGGGTAGCCGGTAAACTTACTTTTGCTCGAGGCCTAACAACCGGGCCTCAGTCTTGCGGCGCACCATTACAACGTTTGGTGTCTCTAGGCGGTATAAATTTCTTACCATGAGGAAATCCGTACGCTTGTTTGCCTTCCAATATTATAAAAAAAACTTGCTGTAACGGCGTTTACGCAACCTATCTAGAAAAAAATCTAAAAGATTGACAATGTGCTTGTAAAGATTCCTGGAATTGCAATTGCTTGTGGGTGGACGTGGTCACTTACAATTAGGAAATGCTCATGTACCACCTCCATCATAAAAAGAAATATACACCCAAAATCCAAACGTATCAAAATTCGAAAATCGTTTACTTCATATAGATAATACATAATGAAACGCAGTAGAAACTGCAATAATCGACGTCTACCATTTCATTGTGACCATGTCGCGATTTGATCGTTCTTTTTTCGAAAGATAGCAAATGTTTCCGAGTTGGTCCCACATACATTTCATCAACATCCTAGTGAAAGTTTTTGAATTTGACTCGACAAGAAACTCATCGGACTTGTCCTTTTTCCTCATTTCAAGATATGTATGCAATAATTAAAGTATTAATACATTATATTTTAAGAGATTGGCTTGAGGATCAATTAATCCCAAGTACTCTCAACTGCTAAATGTTCAGCAATGCTACAATAAACTTTTTCAAGTAATTTCAATTTGACACATTTTTTAAATTTATTAATTGGGAGGTCTTTTAAATAATCAGAAAATGTTGCAGGATAACAAAATTTTTTTCAGTGATCAATTTGTTGCAAACTTTTTATTTATAAAAAAATCTCTAGTCACGATGAATGCAGAACATTCATATAGATAAACTATATATCTATACTATAATATAGATAAACGCAGAAACCACTAAACTGACTTTACTCAAATTTTATAACTGTATATAATTTGAGGCCAACCTAAACTATTTATTATATTATATTTTATTTTTTATTCTAAATTCCTCTCCAGTGGGACAACTAGATGGCTTTAATAGGTATATCTGGGGGCACGGTAGTGCCCCCGCCAAGACGAGCCAAGCGAAGCGCAAGCGTAAGGGCACTGCCTACCTTTTCTAGAAGCGGTTCGTCGTATTTTTGAACCTTCATAACTTGAGTTTGGATTATACCATATAAACAAAATTTTCGGGATAAGATGTCAGTGGTAGACTTAATAAACCTCTAAAGTTTTAATTGCATAGCTCTTTTACTTTAGATTTTATTAATATCTAAAATACCCCGATTTCGTCACTCACTCACTCACTCACTGACTGATGATCAACAAAATTCTTAAGGTACTTCCTGAAGTCCTAGAAATCTAAAATTTGGTATGTAAGCTAGCATTAGTAACTTAACAACAAAAAATCCTAAAACTTGGAACTTTTACCCCCTAACCCCTTAAACTAGGGGGTGAAAGTTTGTTTGAAACTTCCGCAAAATTTTGATGCTAGAAGTCTGAATGCGGCCGCGAAGGGGTATACGCGGGTATACGTGGCCGACTCGCCATTAAGTCCATGGTTTGCACGCCTACGAGATTACAGCGGGAAAACTCTGCTACGCGCTACGAACTACGCGGTACGAGCTATGGCTGACACACAGTACTTCCCCGTAACTTCTGTGTAAAATTAGGGCTTATCGGTTTAGGGCTGGGCATGTAGGGTTAGAAACTTGGCTCTACACGAGATCTGATTACTTTTTGACAGTGCGAGCTATATGGTCTCGTTTTGGCAACATTTAACATGAAATGTTTTTGTGGGATGCAATAATTAGAAATACTTTTAAATGGAATTAATGAAAAAAATTGTGTGTCGGTGTGTGTATGTGTGTGTTTCTGTTTATACATGTGTGTCTATGGCATCATACCTCCTAAACAAATGGAACGAATTTCGATGTTGTTTTTGTTTGTAAGTTACAAAATCAAGATGTTATGAATTTAGCTACAATTCACGGATAAGCAAAGCTTCCTAGGATTTAGAAGAAAGGGAGGGCTATGCAAAATATTTATTTTTCCATAAACTTTTTTAAATTTTGCTAATAGTTTACAAATGCGATAGATGCTGAAAGAAGCCTTTGAGCCACATGGATACATTCTGACAGCGGCGTTGGGAGCTGGAAAGTCAACTATGGAGTCAGCATACGACCTTGCCAAGCTGAGCAGGTACTTGGACTTCATCCACATGATGTGCTATGATTACCATGGTACTTGGGATGGGGTTGTTGGAGCGAATGCTCCACTGACGGGGTTGGATGACCAGGATGTGTTGAGTTTAGTGAGTACTAAAGTACATTTTATACATATTTATTTTTCGCGAATTTTGAAAGTTGACATTAAAGTGCGCCAAAATTTCTAGCAATGAATAAATCGCATATGTTAAGAAATTTAAGCCGTCTTCATAGATTTGAGGTAAAAAAATATTAGCTGAACTCTGGTTAAGATAGCTTCTTTCACAATTAATCTAAGATTAATAGTAGTTAAAGATAAATACCGAAACGCTCGACGTTGGGTTAGTGCATTAAAATTTAAATGTCAATATAAACTCATTTAAACGTCAAAACAAAGCACACTGAGGCGGGCCGTGCCGAATCGCATCGGCGGATTAATGTTACTCAGCGCCAAAGAGTAGAGCAAAACAGTAGAGCAACGACTCAACATTAAAATTGTCAAGTATGGAAAGTGGCGCCTCTAGTGCTTGTCATACGAACCTTTAGCGTTAAAATGTCATTAGTGCTCTATTCACAATAATGATATCCTGATCTTTGGTGACTGTAGGCACGATCTAGGCGGATTATTGTGCTGCGATGCGCCCTGTCCCAGCCCGTCCAAATGGGAGATATCCTTTATTCTACACAAATAAGCAAAACTGAAGTATCAATATTAAAATTACCGTTTTTTTAGATATTGGCAGTAGCGTCAGCATTTGCCTTTAGTCAAAATGAAATTTGCATCAGCATGCAGCAAGTTATCCGGTTTGACAAAATCGGGTTCAAATTGTTTAAAATTATTCATAATTCTTCAAAGAAAGTCATGTCAGGGTCTTGAGTAAAGATTCTTCACTACTTATGCTCATAGAGTAAGATTTGCGGCCACGAAGAAATACAATTCTTCATTTCACTTGTCCACTTTCTTTTGACAAAATTATATATAATTCCACCAAAATAGGCTAATTTTACTCAACATAAACATGAAACTCAATAATTACGAAAAAATACTGCCATCTTTTGGCGCCAAAACCCCAACCACTTTTTACTACGAGAACTTGCATATGAATACATACCTAAATACGGTATAATATATACTTAAATGTTATTTTTTATGATTTGTGTCTGGCTATTCATTTCGGTTAATCTACGAAACGGTTAGATCAATATTAACGGACATTCACTGACAGGTAGCTGAAGTAATAAAGTAGCTTAGGCAACTTTTATTTTAGAAATTTCTTAATAAAATAAAAGTAGACAGATCTTTTGTTGAATTCAATGCGGACGAAGTCACTGACTAGCTAATTAGGTTATAACATTAACTACTTATACACCCATACACGCCAAGTCTCTTGGTGTGAAGTCTCAAAGAAGAGAAGGTTGACCA
This sequence comes from Calephelis virginiensis, assembly GCA_002245475.1. NCBI lineage: Eukaryota > Metazoa > Arthropoda > Insecta > Lepidoptera > Riodinidae > Calephelis > Calephelis virginiensis. Next base: position 16,216 of record NJDC01001205.1, read on the forward strand.
AAAGTGGTATCAAGCATCTCCGAAACCGGCGTGTTTTTAAATAGTAATGAATGTGGAGAAAGCTAGGCATCTGAAAGCATTGTGACACTTGGCACTCGTTACTCTCTGTCTACTGCGTAAGAGGAATAGCTTAAAGATATGTATGTATGTGTAAATAAGAAATTGTTTTTGCCCAAAAGGAATACACAATCAAATACATGTTAGCCCAAGGTGTTAGTCCTTATAAAATGGTGCTAGGACTTCCTATGTATGGAAGAAACTTCATTCTGGAGAAAACAGAACCTGGTGGTATCGAATTTGGAAAAACTCCTGCCAAGAGTACTGGATTCCCTGGACCATTTACCAAAGAAGCTGGATTTATGGGGTACAATGAGGTTCGTAAACAATAAACAAATTATTTAATTAGATTATCACAAAATATCTTCACACCCATCTCCGAAGAGTTTGGCACTTGTACAACAAGGACACCCATGACTAGAAGAAGTCATTAAATCCCACTATATGATAGGTACAAAACCTGTCGCCAACTTGGCCCTCATCCAAAGTAGTTTTATTAGAAAATTTAAAAAAATATATTTTTGTTGCTCGATCTGGTAGTAAAATCGGATCAGCACAGCAGAGGCGATCTTAATGTATATATAATTTTACGCGTGTGTTTATCACTTAACTTCTCCTAAATGACTTGACCGATTTGATTGAAATGTTGCATGAATTGTCTTTTAATTTCAATGGTTTCTTAGGGTTCCTGGATGGTTTTGAAACACAATTAGATTTGGTGACACTGCGATTTTATATATTAGTAGATGCGAAAAGATTATTTCGTTTTAAAATAAAATACAGTTATTTCTGTAAAAAACATTAACATAATTAGCATGGTGTGGAGATCTTCTCTTAAGTAAAAAAAATACTTGTGTTAGAAAATCTCAGTCTTCCTTTATCTTTACTAATATTATTTTTACAAGCTTATAACAACATTAAAATATTAATTTGAATGTAATTAATGTATGCGTGTGTGTGTATATGCGGCGATGGGGGCCGCCACCCGTCATGCCAGGCCCGTACAGGCGAATCGAGGAGTGGAGAGTGTCATATAGGCACGTGGAATGTGAGAGGTGGAATGGAAGCGAAGATGAATGAATTGATTGATGTAATGGATGAGAGATACCTGGATTTACTGTGTGTAACGGAGACTAAGCGAAAAGGTAGTGATACGTTTGATCTCCCCGATTGAGGTTGGCTCTTTGGTCTGGTGTATCACAGAGCGATTGCGCCAGCGCTGGGGTAGGTATCATTTTATCGTCTCGCTTAGCCTCAGGCCTGAAAGAGTATGGTTTGATTGGTCCGAGACTGATCTGGGTCCGTATTAAACTAGGAGTCACGCGAGTTTTTGTGGTAGCAACCTATGCTCCGGTCAACTCGTCGGCGACTCATGACCTGGAAAAGTTTTGGGATTTTGTAAGGGATGTTCTGGATATGGTTAAAGGAAATGAAAAAGTGATTATGTGTGGTGACTTGAATGGTTGCGGGGGGGGGGACGACGACAAGCATAATGCTTGGGGATAGAGTTTTCAATCTCCCACTAAAATTTGTAATGTGATTTGATGGACCTTTTATTTAAGTTAAAGTAAGATTGTAATTTATATTTTTAATCTAGTCTATATTGTAATTATTATTATTGAAAAAAGACAAAAAGACAAGCCCGCCGAGTTCCTTTCGCCGGATCTTCTCAGTATGTGGCCGCGATTCCGATCCGGTGGTAGTTTAAAAAAAATGTCGACGCGCAAAAATACCACTTGTATGGTTCAAGTGAATAAAGATTTTTCTGATTCTGATTCTGATTCTTATGGTGATAAGAGAGTGAATGATGCTGGTAAGCATATTGTAGATTTATGTGTGGAAAGAAATCTTCTTGTGTCTAACACAATGTTTCAGCATAAGGACATACATACGTATACATGGAGAAGGATAATATATATATAAATGAGTATGATAGATTTGATTTTGGTTGATAGTCGCCTCCGGAAGTGTTTAATGGACACGAGAGCCTTCAGAGGCCTAACTCTTAACATGGACCACTACTTGGTTACTAGCCGGTTTAGGGGTCTGTTTAAGAAGTGGAGGCACTGGCGAGTACGTATTCCATTTGGAGGGCTTGAAAGGATTAAGAGCGAAAAGTTGCAAGACCCGAATGTAGGAAGCATGTATGAGAGTCAAGTCCAAGACAGGCTGAATAGGGTGTGCCTACCCGATTTAGAAGTGGATGACTGTTAGAATATTTTGAAAGATAGTACGGTCGATGTTGCGAAAGATGTATGTGGGAGTGCAAAGATACACAAGTCTATGAATGGTGATGCATGGTGGGATGAGGAGGTAAAAGCCTCAGTTGAAAGAAAGAAGAAAGCTTGGCTAGACTATGTAGCATGTTTGCAGTCAAATGACAGTATGAAAGATTTGAAGAAAGAAATGTACCGTTGTTGCAAGAATATCACCAAACACTTAGTGAAAGAGAAGCGTGAAAGCGAAAGTATGAAACTAGAAGAGAGGTTGGCTAACAGCTTCGAGATGAACACCAAACTCTTTTGGAAAGAGGTAAAGAAGTCTCGGATTTGTTCGTCTGCCTCGAGAATGAATAGAATTAAGTCTAAGAGCGGTGATTTATGGAGATATGTATGAATGTGCCCAAGATGCTGCCGTTGGGTCCAAGTACTCATATGACTCGGACTCGGGTTCTTTTTAACAAATGTTGGAAGACCGGCAGAATACCCGAAGACTGGCGACGTGCGGTCATCGTGCCCTTGTATAAAGGCAAGGGTTCACGCATGGACTGTACAAGTTACAAGGCCATTAGTTTGATCAGTTTAGCAACAAAAGTGTATGGAAAAATAGTTGAAAGGAGGATGCAAGGGATGTCCGATGGAACATCGTGGGAGGCTCAAGGCGGTTTCAGGTCTGGAAGAGGATGTACGAATCAAGTGTTTTCGCTCCGCAACATTGTAGAGAAGCATCTGACTGTTGGTCAGAAGGTTTTCTGCGGTTTTGTGGATCTCGAAAAAGCGTTTGATAGGGTTGTACGTAAGGAACTTTGGGACATTTTGCCAGATTATGGGATACACGGGTCCCTGCTACGTGCGGTGCAGTCAATGTATTTAGACTGTAAAGCATGCGTGCGGGTGGATGGCAACAAATCGCCTTGGTTAGATGTTAATATTGGCGTCAAGCAGGGTTGTGTGTTGTCAGCACGCTTGTTTATCTTATATTTGGACAAATGTCTTCAAAGGAATGCGTATGGGTGACCAAGTGGTGAACTGCCTGCTTTATGCAGATGATGCTGTACTTTTGGGCTCTACACCATCTGAGCTGCAAACATTGGTCACAGTTATGAAAGGAGATTGTAAAAAAAGGGGCTTACATTTGAATGCGATGAAAACCAAAATAATGGTGTTTGAAAGATACGTCTCTTCTCTTCTTCGCCAGAACGGATGTAAGAGTTTTGGTTGACGATGTAGTGCTGGAACAAGTGAATGAAATTGTATATCTTGGTTGTTCTTTTAGCAGGGATGGAAGATACGCCGCGGATGTACGGAGGAGAGTGAGTGCAGGGAATAGTGTGAATGGAGCGTTGGGTAAGCTATTCCAAAGCGAGGTTTTGAGTCAAAAAGCTAGACTCGCTTTGCATAACTCTGTGCTTATTCCAACGTTATTGTATGGAAGCGAGAGTTGGGTATGTCAGAAAGAGCATGAAAGTAGGATAAATGCGGTCGAAATGAGAGCACTACGGAAAATCTGTGGTGTAACGCTCGCTGACCGCATTCGTAACAGGTTTGTCAGGATCGTGAGGTCCTGATGATACTCTCTGACTACCTGTAAGGGACTTAGCGTGAAGATATGTATGTATGTATGTATGTATGTATGTATGATGAAATAAATACTGCAGAATCTTTGTTGGTGTGTCAACAAATTGGTACTATATATTTGCCGTGTTAGCTAGTAAATAAGATTTACTCGCTAATCCCCAATTACTCGTAAAGTACACTACTAATATTTTTTTCGATAGAGACAAACATTTGTGCAATGAAGACAAAAATCTGTATTTTCTTGTTTATTTTTTATTTAGTTTTATGATCTTAGAAGACAAACAAGCAGACGGATTTAATGATGGTAAGAAATTCACGCCACCTAGTGACGCCAAACGTGGTAATGGTGCGTTGCCAACCTGAGACCGGGATGTTGATACTCGAACAAAAGCAAATTTACCGGCTACGGACTAGATCATGACAATCTTACTGGATGCTCGATCTTTACCTGGCCATGTGACTACACAACACTCAACCTCCAGGTCTTTTGGTGACCTGTTTAACTTCCTGTTTTTTCATTCTTCTGTTTTTGTTCAAATGAATACGTGTATAAGGATTTATTAAACGTTTTCAGATTTGCCTAGAAACATCCAATAAATCATCTGATTGGGTGAAGCACTGGCACGATCAATCTTCTACTCCATACCTTAGAGGTGGTAATAAGGTTATAAGCTACGACGACACCAGATCAATTGCCATCAAAGTCAAGTAAGTTATTTTTTTAACCGAAGTTAGAAAAAAAGAGAGGTTATTTGTTAGACTCTCATATTTTTTAAGTATGTGAAGCAATTTCTACATCATTTGTGAATGATATTTCTTTCAAGAGCGTATTTCCAAGATACTTTATTACTAACAGTCTGAATGTGATGATGGAACTCTAGGGAAAATGGGGAAAATGCTCAATTATTGTTAACTTACGAGTAGATAACGCGAAACGAGAAAGAGAGAGGGACTAATTTAAAAAGTTTTCAAATCCAAAGAATACTTATTTGTTTTATTGAATAATTTAAATACAGAAACTACAACCTGTACGAGTTAAAGCTGGAAACAAATTGGCTGATGCCGCAGACAGCCGCGACTCACGGAGTATCTAGATAGTGAAAGTACACTGAGCCTTGCAAACTATCCGACCGAAGTCGCGGACGTGACTATGGACGTACGCACGTCCGTACGATGTCTGACGTCCTGGATGTTTATGTCAGCACTCAGCAGTAGACGGTATTTGCACACTTGAGTCGCGACTGTAAGCAGAGTCCGTAAAACGCGACTGATATGTTTCTTAGCTTAACCGTGCACCTCAAGCTATCACGTCATTTGTCATTTTCATTTTTAATTAAATTATTTTTTTTTATATTTAGAAAAGATCGGTTTGATAACGGTAACAATGATGCTATCGCTACTGAGCAAGCGCAGGGGTGGCATTCCAGCCGAGTGCACGTATATTAAAATATTTTTTTTAATGTACGTGTCACTTGTAAGAATATATTAAAAAATATGTTCATAAAATTGCATAGCACATGATGTAGTATTTAATAAACGCTACAGAGCTACAGTTCAAAGGTATTTTTACATTGTACTTTCTACTTTCACACTGTAATAATATTTTGTCATTACAGAATGGCTATAGACTACAACCTAGGAGGTCTTATGGTGTGGAGTATAGACACAGATGACTTCCGAGGATCCTGTGCTCCTGATGAGGATACCTATGTAGACTTCGTTGAACGTTACAAGAATATTGTTAATGATCCAGTGTTAGAGGAAGCGTTGAAGTCATTGAATTTGCCTGATGGTAAATAAATTTTTATGTCAGTTACTCAAATATTTAAGGCCAGCCAATTCGGTGAACTTCATTCACTTGTCACTCGATTCCCTCTTTCTACATTGAAGGATATTTGAACCTGTACACTCATATGTTGCTCTACATTCACTCATTACATTACTTTATATCGAGTGTTTATATGTCTGTCATTTCAAAACTACGTAATTTTGACTTATAAAAAATACGGGATAATGTATAAATAACATTTTATAAATCAAAAAACAATCAAAAGTGTAGGGTTATCGACAGGTTTGTCACCTATCACATTATATTATGACTTAGTGTTTTTGGCTATTGTGTATAATAACTTTGTTAATTACCTTACCTATTAACTTTGTAGAATAACCTTATTGTGCCCCAAAATACATAAAAAATAAATATATTAAAAGAAACTTAAAAACTAAGTAATACGCAAAAGCCGGCCTTATCGCCAAAACAGCGACTCCAGGCAACCTTATGATATGGACATAATAAAATAAATTTTGCACGATGGTGCTCTTAATACACAAAAAAGAAATATAACACGTCATGCCATATCAATTGGAATACAATTATTTTAAAATAAAGGAAAAAAGGAATAAACAAATTAACTTTAACCGAGTCATATTGAACGTAGAAAGTGACGCTTAACCATATACCGTATATTTATGTATTATATATGGGTGCCCTGGTTTACCTCTGCCTTCCTTTTGGAAGGGTTGAGGGCATAATGTTACTTTTATTTCAAATAACCCTATTCATTTACAGCAAATCGCATTGAAAACTTAAGTAGACGGACAGCATACGTCATTTCTGATAACAAATTGAATCTAAGATTACCAAAGCAAGAATTTTCCAACTACCCCCTCATGAGAACTATCAATGAGGCCACAACCATTGCTTTAGAAGAAAAGAGAATATTGGATGAGATGGAAAGAGTTGTTAGAGAGAACGAAATAGAGCATGAAGACAAAAAAGCTTCAGCTAATGTTGTATTAAGTAGTTTCTTAAGTGTTTTAACTTGTATGTTAGTGCTATTGAATTTTTAGTTACATAATGTGAATAAATTCTTAAAAACTGGAATGGCGTTTGACCTTTTTGTATTGGAAAATTTATTCGGTTGGTGGTTTTTATTTTCAGGAAACGTTTCGAATTAGTTTTGGTTGTCAGTCTTTTACTTATTGTAACTTGTAAGAGGTCTATCGGTTAGACATCTAACTACGGTCACTCGATGCTGGTAGTCAACTCAAAACATTTGTAGATTTTTTTGCCACGCCTCATTATTTTTGAGTAAACTACGATTGGTTATACTTACGGAGTACCGTTAAGTGATTTTAGTAATCAATCATAAGTCGACAGACAAAACGACGTCCAATCAAAAAGTCTGAAAATGGAAGTTTCGCTCTTTGTTGAGGATTTTAAAGACCTAGTGAAAAAGGTAAGTTAAGGTTTGTTTCTACACAATGCGGCTTTTTGCAGCGATACAAATTCGTCTCAGTTTTGACGTAAGAACTATAAAGTAACAAAATATCGACGTTTTATACTTTTGCGAGCCCTCTATTCTACTCAGCAGCTCAGAATAGCACAGGAAAGGTGGTAGAGTACAACGACGCCTCCTGGATTGGAATCTCTTAACTTATTTCTGCTTCAGGTTAAATGTATCATTTAGTGTCTAAATAGGCAGTGGTTATTTATTGTAATTGCGAAATTCTCTGCTAGTTTTCTTTCAATCCCATAAAAGAAAGCTTATTACTTGAGATGATTTATATCTATATTTGTTTTAAAAAAATGTCTAAGTCGCTTGATCGTAGCTGTATTGAAATTTACTTAAATTCATGTTTTATATTTACCATAAAGCTATATTACTCCTAGAGGTTACAGTCAAATATCTGATGTCAATTTCCAATTTGTTGCTCACTTGCTCTAATTTACTGATCTATCTTTCGTTTTGACTTTATTAAATGACATCAAAACATTTTCAGAAAGAAAGGGCGGTAAATTAGAGTAAGTCAGCAATGTTTGGGAAACCAACATCGGCGGGGCTATTCAGAATCTCTTTAATGATGATCACTGGAAAAAGTGTAAATCAAATAGCTGTCAAATTACATATTTTGTATTTGCCATCTCCATTGTATTTCTGTTGGTCACTGGAGATAGCAAAATATAAAACACGTCAAGTGACAACTATTTGATGTCCACTTTACCCAGTGATCACCAATAAAAAGACACGGAATTAGCCTCCGCTTCTTTGTTAGGAGTATAACCTCCAGTAGCAATATAGCTTCATAATAATTACATAGGTACACTAACACATTTTTTTAATATATTGCCAAAAAATTGTCATATTACGTTTTCATAATATTTATAAGAGAATGTTGATAGTTGAGCAACGGAATTAAAATCCTTTGGACAGTTTTAGTGCAAAAAAATAAAACAAATAACCAACATCTTCCTAAGAGAACAAAACCTCAAATTTTATAAAAAGAAGTTATAAATATAGCTCGAAAAGGAAGTGTCCGTAATAAAGATTTGGTTTTCAAGAAAACTATTGATCAATTTTCTACAAATTTTAAAAAAACAAAAAATTTCGCCCCAGAAGGGATTTGAACTTATACTCGTTAATCTCGAACCCTTTACCTACCTACCCTTATCCTTTTGTCATCGTCTAGTTTAGTTTTTCATTCTTTAAAATTTTAGAAATTTAACCCAAACACAGGACTAGTGCTAATTTACTATTATAAAAGTATGTAGTTATACATATTACTGAATTACCTTATTTATATATCGAGCGTTTACTGCGAACACCTGCTATACAACATTTTTGGCAAAAAATGAGTTAAAAACATCAAAATGCTTATATTTTTGAGCTCTGTATACTGCAAAAACCAGCTAAGTCCTGCGTCAAATACTTAAGAAGATACATCATGGTAAAAACAGCTAGATACATCAAGATGGCCCATTCGCTATTGCTAAAATATCACAAACGATGTTGCCAAAATTTTCCCTAGTAAGTGTTACATCCACAAAAAAATAAGGATTCATACACGATTTTACCTTCATAAAAGATGAACAAGTATTCTTACTAAAGTTCAATAAATAAAATCTAGAAGAACTTAGTCGTTTTTAGCAGAAGATCTTTGATTTTTTCGATGTTATATACCTACAGCTAAAATCTGTTAAACAAACTATAATCACGTTTTACATTTGCATCAAATTATTGAAATTCCTATTGTATAGTTGATATGCAACGAAATGATCTGAATTGTATTTTTAGTTACCTTTTTTAGATCTAAATAAAACTAAACCCGATATTATTCAAGGGATACGAAAACATATTGAGTCATTTCCATGTATGGATGCCCATTATAGTAGAAAAGACACTCTACCTAGATATTTAGATGAAAATCTTAATATTGAATGTTTAAAAAAATGGTTCAGACCCAGCTTCAGAAATAACCCATCCTAGAATTTTCTCAAAGGAATATAATCTTGGTTTTTTTGTACCTAGGAATGGCCAATGCTTAATTTGCACTAATTATGCCCAAGCTCACTAAGAAAGAAAGATAATCTGCATTAGAGAAAAAGAGAAGGATAAAGTCAGATCAAATACTGATGAGCATTTATTTTTGTGACATTTGACTTGTAAGCAGTACTTCAAATAGTTTCCTGCGTTGTCGGACTTCCCTATTATTCTAGAAAGTTATTTGTATTGTAATAACGTTGCCCAGGATTGGATATGTGCCCGGTTGGCGATAAACTTGCCACCTATCACATTTTGAGACTTAGTGTCTTCGACTCGTCGGTTTCGTTAGTGGGTGCTTTGGTCGTGCCTTTGCCTACCTCTTCGGGGATATGAGAGTAAAGACACTCAAAGAAATCTAATTACTCTTTGTAATAAATGCTTCATGGTTGGTTTTTTAACTGAAAAACGGGCAACCAGATCGTTAATAAATTATCTGAACCAGAAAATATGAAGTTGTAAGTGGTGAAGATGACCAATAGTAGATGAATTTATCGTAATTTCTTATAATTTAATTAAAATAATTCAAACAAGTACATAGATAGGTATTTAACCCATTCTAATTCTTAATGTTAATTCTTGAAAATTAACAAATATTTTTTCTTTGTCACACTAAACCACAAGTTTCCTTATTTAGCAGTGTTCATTTCATTGAAAATACATTAATTTATCAATGCTACGTAATTAATAAAAAATATCGTATAAAACAGTAATAATCTAACAACAATAGCATTTTGACAATACGAGTATACATCTAAAACCAACTAACTGTTCGACCTTTCTTATTAATTTCTTGATTGGATATATTTTCATCACGCATATTTACATAAAGTAGACAAAAAATATATCCTTATTATATATCCTAACCTGTGAATATTGAAGTATTTAATGACTACTAATATTATAACATTTTTACCAGGTATAAACCTTAAAAACGCAATATCTCAAAACTAACTTGACTGCATTTAGCTGGTTATCGCAGTAATACGGTGTTAAGTATGTCACTACGAAGTAATTTCAATCAAGTTCAAATATATTTGTTTGTATTCTCTATTTTTGTATATTTGGTACCTACTTATTTGATCTCCGTTAGCCTAAAGGTTGACTGGGAGAGAATAGATATAGCATTAAATTCGCCTTTTGTACCTACAATTTTTATTTGTGTACAATAAAGTTTAAATAAAAATAAATAATAAAATAAAATAAACATACCCTAAAATATTTTAAGGTTAAGTACTAGCTGTTTGCCTATGAATTCATCAGCGTTTCCCCTATTATAGTCCTCTAGGGGCCGATTAAAAAAAAAAAAAAACTCAAAATATCCGGAATCGGTTAAGCGATTTCGCCGCGAAAGAGCAACAGAGACATTCACGTTTATAATATCAGTGTATATTATACTACGTTTGTTGGATCCAGGGTAAAGTTTGTAAGGAAAGTGATCCGTGTCCTTAAAATGAAACCACATCATAAACACCAGCTTTCAAATAAAAGCCATTGACATTGGTTCATCTAGTAACCATTTCTTTTGAATCACAAACAAGTCGCATAGACGACACATTTAGTCGTTTAAAAAAACTCGGATTTTACTTATACTTCGACACTAGAGACATTTCTGCTTCGCATCCTGGAGCTGTTCTTATTTGATGTCTCCTTATAAATATAAGAGACAAAAATAATCTTAATTTAATATAGTCAATTTGTGCTGTAACAAGTAATGACAAAGTTTTCACTAAAAGGATAATGATATCTATGGTTACATTTCTTATTGTATGTTAAATTTTATGTACTCTCGCTTGAACATTGTCAATAGCGTAAAAAAGGATAAAAGGCAAAATAGACACAACGTTTAAATAAATCTGCTATATAGTGATATTTTCTTCAAAATAGCTTACGGTTATTACTTTTTATGTTATTGGTGTTGTATAATTTTATCCCAGCCAGCAAAAGGACCTGAGTCCATACACCCACGTCTTCCATATTCATAAATCTTTTTCTTGTTATATATTTTCAATTAATTTTATCAAATATTATTTATTAAAGTCACTAATCGTAATACAATGTCTTGTCGAAGTCTTGAGTAAAGCGGTGGCCACTTTACTCAAGCTCATTTTGTGAGATTTGGCGCCAACGAGGAAATACACAGCACACAATTTTTTTCATAATTATTTCACCTGTGCACTTGAACTGGACAAAACTGAACTAATTACCACTAAAATTAACAAATTATACTCATTATTAACATGAAGTTCATTAGGTACGAGAAAAGTATCCATCTTCTTTCATGTTGGCGCCAAAACTCTATTACTATTTAGCTTCCGCTTCTATTAGATTTTTTTTCATTTCATCTGCTATCCTTTTTTCCTGCGAGGCTAGTAATATCGCAGTGTTTACAGCCCTGAACAAGGGATATCTGTCTTGTTTGATGACTGGTAGTTGTAAACCGATTCTATTATTATCCACATAATATCCTACGAAGCTGCTGTCTATATCTTGTACTGAAACAAAATAGCAATACATGTCACTTTTATGTTCTTCAAGAAAATATCTGTGGAAAAATTACGCGACTTTAACCAATATATTTGTATTAATTGTCAACGATAATAAATATATTTTTGTAGTGGGCGGGAAACAACTACATACACAAATGTTCTTAAGGTTAGAAATACACGTTGCTTACAGACACTAAACATAGTGCTTTTCCAACCTGAGATGTACAGCAACTTGTGTAAATTTTTCAGCTTGGCTGTTTCTTCGTGGCAAGAATAGTCTATGTGGGAAAAAACTAAGAAATATCAAAAGCCGTAATACCTAATTTAGTCAATCCTCAGAATAACATTGTAAAAACCATTACAATAATAAACAATACAGTAGCTACTCAATCACTCATTACACTTTATAAGACATTACCATACTCTTACAGAAACTATAGCGTAGCGTAACTCATTTTTTGTTTAACAAAAAATCGTAAACATTGTAATAAAAAATGTAAAATGACAAAAGTACAGTCGCGTGCAATGAAATTATACATACATTTATGGCAAAAACATGGACACAGATTGTTTTTAGATATTTATATTTACGATCACATGCAAAAATAAATATCCATTATGAACATAAATATATATCTTTACGCCAAGTCCCTTACGGAGTAGGCAGAGAGTATCGAGTGCCAGACCTTATGATCCTGACAAACCTGTCTTGCTTCCTTCACATTCATTACCCTTTTCATACAAATACGCCGGTTTCGGAGACTCTTGACACCATTCCTCGACACTCCAATAATATTCACGTGATCTGATTCTAGAATGTCAACCTTGGTCTCCCTGGGTATCTCATCATCTGCTTTCTCAACCTTTTATCTGACATTCTTTTCACATGACCGAACCAGCAGAGCAAGCCCTATTGGATTTTTGTACCAAAAATGCATTCAAAACTATTTCATTATAATGTATGCAATAATAGCCGTGAGTTTTTTTCTTAAATATGTGTACACTTATAAAACTTCAATAACCATATACACAATGTGATTTTCCCTTTAATGTAAACATTTGTTTTTTTCTTGTAGATATTGTTAAGAAGGTAGCCGAGATGCGGAGTCATGGGGAGCGCGAGCGGTGGCATGGACTGTTTTATTCGGTTAATATACCTATGCTTATCAGGGTTACAGGGTAAGTCGACCTAGATCCGTTAGAGGCGTATAGCTTCCACCATTTCTGACTGATTTGTATAAGAAATACCCTTTTCTAAATGTAACCTTTTTTGGAATATTCGAATTTACCTACTTGTTTTTTATAATTTAAATCTGCCTGTTTTTCGGCTATTAGATTAGCTATTAGATATTTTGAAATGTGTCAGTCTTGTAATTACTATTATTGTTTTTTTTTAAATATTAAATGAAATGCGTTATTTAATAAACCTTTACAAGGTGTTTGGTTGTGAAGACATATGTATGTAGTATGTATCTTTAACCAATATGACACCAAGTTACACAATAACTCAATAATCCCTAACTCGAGGGATGAAAACATGTTACTTTTTTTATTTTATTATCATAAACAAATACTTTATCATTTCCTCCAGTGTCATTATGTCAAGATTTATGTGAATGATACTTACTGTCTGGTAAGTCTAATTTCCTCAATGTTTTGTTGACGAGTACACTGTCAATGTTCATCTTGTTCAATCGCTCCACGAAGTCCACGTAAGTGTCATTCTCGGGATCACAAGTTCCATCAAAATCATCCATTCCCA
>NJDC01001205.1:35243-67869 GCA_002245475.1 Calephelis virginiensis
TGCTCGCAGCCCGCGCCGCGCGAAATACTAGTTGAAGGTTAAAACTGAAAACTTTCCAAAAAAGTTCAACCTCCTTATTGTCAGATAAATCATTTAAAAAGAGTTAGAAGGCGGACTAGGTAAGCAAAGACTACAATAGTAGCTACTTGTTAGAATTGATAGTACTATATGTAGCCCCAGTATCAAAATCTATGAACATTTAACTGCTGGAACTGATGCAAGTGTGTAATTGTATCCCTATGACCTGCAAAATGCTATCTTTGATTTGACGCAGGAGTTATATTACCTGTAAGTATTGTGAGATAATTTTTTTAACATTATCTGTCTAGATCTAGACGTAAATCCTTGTGTATGTAATACTTGCCGAATTATTTTACAACAACTGGTATTAGCATTCGGTGGAGCTTCTGAATATTCCTGACAGAAGATTTAAGTAACTTGTTACGGGGTTCAAAAGAAGTTTTTTATTAACAGGCAGCCATGCCTGGGTTGGTCTGTATGGAACAACAACAAAAACTTCTGTCTTATCATTTAATATTTTACGAGTTACTTTTAAAATAATTGCAAATAGCAGAAAGGCTTATACTAATTTGTCCACGTCATGGTAAAAGCATCAACCGCCCAAGCATCGATTTCATTTTAACGATTTACAAAAGTGTCTCACATTTTTGTTATAACGGCTAGCAAATAAATCAATTTCTGGTGTTTCTATCTTATCAAGTATACTACTAAATGCATAATTATTCGGCATCTCTAAATTTTTAAAGGAAAAAAAATATGGGCATCTGTTTTCTTTATTATTAATGTACGAAGCAAATAAGCAAAATTTTCCGTCTTTCACATCTTGTCCAAATGTCACGTGATATTTTATTTAAATGTCTTTATTGAACACCACACATTATGTTTACAATTAAAATAGCCGTAATATTATCTAACCGTAAAAGTATTTTACAAATCTGTAACTATTTTTTTGCACAATACCTAGCATTCTAATTACAAATTCAAAGACAAACTCTTTGCTATTTTGTTTTGCAAGAACCCCAACCTAAAGTAGGTATTTGAAAATGATTCTATTTTAAATTGGTTTAGTCTCAAACATGAGATAACATTATATATATTACTAGCTGACCCGACAAGTTGTTTTACTATTTTAATCTGTCTTAATATAATTTTAGTAAAAAAAAAAATGGAGGGTGAGTCCCCTTTATCACTTAAGGGTATGAAAAATAAGTAGTAGCAGATTTCCAGACCTGCTGAATATGCATCTAAAGTTTAGTGAAAATCAGTGAAGTATATGGCTGGAGGAGTTAGGTAACTAACATTGTGACAATATATAGTATTATAGAAGATGTAACTGCAATCAGTTTATATTATATTTACGCCAGATATGGATCTTCGATGTTGTTGCAGATTTTATGTTGAAAAGACAGTGCTTGAGTGGCTCACCTTTACTAAAAAATTACATCGAAATATTAAAAGAAATAAACTCTTTTGATCCTCAGTGCTGCATTGGTTGTTTTAGTAATGTTATGAAAACATTAGGTGCAGTGTATAAAACAAACGGTAAACAATTAAATTCAAATGAAGAATCATTCTAATTAAACCTTAGACTTTTTTTGAGACTTTTTTTAATAGAACTAAATAAAAATAAATAAGCGTCTTTTTGATCTAACGCTATGTAAACGCTATGTATCAATCATGCGTACTCTACTTCAGGGGTTGTGCGATAATCTTTTATTTTAAAATGATTTGATTTTACAAATTTGTTTGGTATTTTTTAATTTAAAATAAACCTCTTCTCAGTTTGGCTTAGACACAAAAACTTACATGATAAAATTTGTAAGCTCATTTAAGAAAGAAAAAATTTCGCCCCAGACAGGATTTGAACCTGTAACCTTTCGTCTCAAGCCGACGAATGCTCTAACCAATTGAGCTACTGAGGATTCAAGTCCCGTGGCGAAATTTTTAATTCCTTTCCAACCCGTTAACGCGGGTAGTTATGTCCTATAGATACACAATTCTGAGTACCCACCAAATAAGTTCATCATTACAGATGAAATTCACATTTTAGAATGGCCATAACTTTCGTTTCTCGCAACGTATTTTTATTTTAGCACTTGCCCTGTGCTTGGGATAAATTTTCTATAAATTTTTAAGAAAGAAAAAAAAAATAGAAAATTTTATAGAAAATTTATCCCAAGCACAGGGCAAGTGCTAAAATAAAAATACGTTGCGAGAAACGAAAGTTATGGCCATTCTAAAATGTGAATTTCATCTGTAATGATGAACTCATTTGGTGGGTACTCAGAATTGTGTATCTATAGGACATAACTACCCGCGTTAACGGGTTGGAAAGGAATTAAAAATTTCGCCACGGGACTTGAATCCTCAGTAGCTCAATTGGTTAGAGCATTCGTCGGCTTGAGACGAAAGGTTACAGGTTCAAATCCTGTCTGGGGCGAAATTTTTTCTTTCTTAAAATTTATAGAAAATTTATCCCAAGCACAGGGCAAGTGCTAAAATAAAAATACGTTTGTAAGCTCATATTCAAAAATAAAAATTGCATTTATTTTTAACAACTTATTAATGTCGTAGTCAAAATCTACGTTAATCGGCTGATTTTGGACAAATGCTAGTGTTGTCAGCTCTATGTGGAATAGGCAAAACACGAATTTATATAATCCTTCAACAGTTTTTCTCTATCCTTCTTCGGAAGATCTTTTTGCAAAATATTTTGCCATCTGATGACTCCAAGTATTTCCAAAAAAATATCTACTTCTAACTCCAGTTCCCAGCAGACTGTGAGTAACACTGGTATCAGTAACGAGTTTGAGGCGATGTAGGTTCTGCCGAGTGTACGTCAACGATAGTCTCAATGTTTAACTCATTGTTAAACTCAGTAAATGCGGGATTAAATGAATAAAACCACTTGGTAATGACGGAACGTGTAGCCGTCTGACTTAGAATAATAACTGAAACACAGAAACTAGGACAAAGAAAATTAAAATGACGGTACCTGCCCGTAGTTAGCAGAACACATCATTATATGTATAATTACTTAATCGTCCTTCCGCCATCTTTTTTCTAGATCTAGGTGCATGGATACCAGAAAAATAGTTATAGTAAATATTACTGTCCTCAGTTAGTAGCACACATTTCTATTATGGACAGAAACTAGGTCAATGAACATTAAAACGATGGTATCTGCCCGTAGTTAGCAGAACACATAACTACTCAAACGTCTGGCTACCATATTGCTTCTAGATACAGGTGCATGAATACCCGAAAAATTATTTTAATTAAGGTAACTGCCCGTAATTAGCAGTACACATCAAGCTATTCCAAAAATAATTAAGGTTATGTAGAATTTTGTATTTTGGCAAATAAATTTCTACTTACAGTTACACATTTTCAAAAGAGGATTCGACAAAATACGCCGTTTTGGTTTATTTAACGCCTGAAGTCTTGCTATCTTTCTTTTAATTCTAGCTTCACATTCACTGTCGCCTCTGTTTCCCCCTTTTCTCCCCACGTTGAAAGTTAAACTCAAATAATATTACAAAAAAAACAATTTCTCAGGAACTGTAGACGTGCGAAGACCTGAGCGCGGAAACATGGAATGACGAAATACTGGGAGGCGGGAACGTTGAAGAACCGTTGGTGGTGGGGCGTTGACAACCGAACGATAACGCGTTAACGTACGACAACAGGACATATTCGTTGATGGTCTCAATTGCTTACTAAATTTTAAACGATTGACATCTATAAAAATCCGTGTGAAAGGCCAGTGCGTGGGGCGTTACTACAACATGTAAAATTAAATCGCGTCGAATGAAGCCGTGAAACGTAATTAATTACAAATCCACATACATTTTAGCAAGATTCGATTTCGATCGATTCGATTGTTGGATCATATAAAAAATATTAGGGCCCACTCAGAAATCCAGAACCTATATCTCTTAAAATTTAACCTTATAGATCGGTTTGTTATTAAGTCATCGTGTAACAAACATACAAAAAACATGAGTGAGAACTTCCTCCTTTTTAGAATATGTAAAAAAGTAGACAGAATTCATTATACAGTAAGTTGTGGGAACTCTAGTCGAAGTTTTATCCCTTGAAATACTTACTTAACTTTTGCTACTGCTGATCGGGTATTTTCGTATACAACCACCTTGGCCTTGTCGAGGAGATAGGGAGTAGTCGTCTTGTCGTGCCACAAGTCTACCCAGTTCGAAGATTTGTTTGACTTCATTAAACATACCTGAAATATACAACATACTCGTATTTGAAAAAACTCTACAAAATTGTCGGCTCAAAACGTTTTCAAACATTTTTTACGAATTCTCAAAGTGCCCTATACTTTTTTCATTTGTAAGCATTCATATTTTTACTAAAATACACGTCTGTATTAAGCAGAGTTTCTTCATCTCAACATTCGTGTTGATTATATGTTTTATCAATCTTTTCTATGCCATTTCTACATGATCTCTTATTTTAGTCTGTTTCCTCATGTTTAAACACTTTCTGGGGTAGAAGAATAATCTCAATCTTAATCTGCGATACTCTCTTAGGATATATTTCTGTATGTTTTTATATAATTACGTCATGTCTTTATAATGTCAGGAGCAAAATTACATTATAAATCTACGAGTCTGTGAAAATAATGTGTCGTGAATAAATGTGCCATTTATTTATCGCCCAAAAGTGCATTACACGTATTTTCAGGCCTTGCTAAGACGATAATTGTTTACTTTTTGTTATACATCAAGATTGTCACGTCCTTATGAATGCATAATGTTGCTCACTCCAAAGGCTTCGTCATTCACAAATAAAAACTGAGTTCGTCTATTGGAACCACAGAGTTCTTTGGTACAAGTTACTAACTAACAGTTATCATAGATATCATAATTACTAACCATCAGGTAACTTATTTTCAATTTTGAAATAAAGTTCTATCGTATGCTTTAATATCTTTGTAACAACTTTATAACACACGTGTTCCGCAAGTAAATAATTTTCATTTTTCAATAAATTTGTAGTTTGACTCCGTAATATAAAATACTGAAGGAAAAAGTCCATATGTTATTAAAAAAATGTGGATTGCTATTAGCTATGACGCATGCAAAAAAGTTTCCCATCAAAGGAGTGGCGGATTCGCCTTTAAATCGAAACTAAATACAATTAAAACTACATGTTTTCCCACCAGAAAGTCGTACTTGAAAACTTAAGTATTTATTTTCGGGAAAATTTCTGTAATGAATTTTCTTTATCGCATCTGTGATCTAGCTGTCCAAGTGTTGGACTTGACTTCATGAGGTCCCAGTTCAAATCCCGGGTCGGGCAACAAAAAGAAAATGTGGTATTTTCAATTTTCTAATAAAAATAAATGTTGCTTGGGATTAGATATGTGCCTGGTTGGCGATAGACTTGCCACTTATCACGTTGTAGGACTTAGTGTCTTCGGCTAATCGTGGGTGCCCTGGTTGTGGGTCTGCCTACCCTTTCGGGAATATGGGCGTGAAGACACTTTTTTTATTTTCTTTATTTCCTTTTATAGTGTTCGTTTCTAAAAATTAGAGTATTTCAATATCTTAATTTAAATATTCATAGAAAACTCCTACAAACGCCTTATTATTTTATATTAGAAAAAGTTAATTATTATTTTAAAAACATATTTACTAAAGCAAATATTTTTTTTAATGTGTTTAAAAATATTGTTTTATTTTATGACTTTTATTTACTTGCAATAAATAGATACTGTTTTATAATTACAGTCATCTATCGACCTTCCCTTTTAATATTCGGTGGGCAAAACGTGTTCAAGTATGACTGGCAATAAATGCAGTTATCTTGTAACTTTCAGTCATTTTTGCACTTCCAAAACCATCTCTGTTAATATAATAAACATTTATCTTTGTCTTAAATACGAAGTAGTTTTAATTGAAAGTGTTTTTAAATATGTTTTTTCCTGACTGTAGCCAACAACAGAGTAACGTATTACATACTAATAATCTGATTACAAATTTACTTGCACACTGTAATTTAAAAAAAAAATAACATCACTATATTGTGAAGTTCAAAACTCATCATGTTGTTCAAATGATTACGCTCATAACACGAATGATACCAGCATGTATTCTTATATACAGTCTACGTATCAATATATTCATATACATTATATACATATAATGTATACACATGAAAATATGACCCTCATTCAAATGCAGTCCGAAATAATAAAATCGTATTATATAATAACTCACCTCCCAATATCTCATATGAAAGGAACCATTTACAGATAACGGGCCAATGCGTGAAATCGTCCGACCAACAGTATCTGCAAACATAATACCGTCAACGCCAAGATTTCGAGCTTCATAGTTATATCCAGATTGTGGTATACCAAGCAATATCTTATCCTTACTGACACCTCGCTTCAGCAAAAAGTTGATGATGTAGTCCTGGAAATATTTAACACTGTCAAAAACCATTTCACGAGACCAGTAAGGTTACTCTTCAATGTTGATATTGATCACTATTTTGAACAAAACAGCACTGACATATTTTTACAAGCCTCTAATGCACTTTCACCAACTATCACTGTTGCAGAGTTCCGTTCCGAAACATTCGTACACCAAGACTGTCCCTTCTCGACACGTTGACGTCGGTTTTATACATTTTTTGAAAAAATTCAAATTAGCAACTGTTATAATAAATTAATCATAGTGAACTATGTCCGCGTACGAGAATGAACAAATATTTTATTTACTGCTTTTACAAGTGTTTTATATTTTTAACATAGCGGAAATATGTATTTTATTTATTATTTTTAAACATTACTTATATTTTTAACAAGCTGTTTGACTGTACTAAAATTATGTTTGATTTATTTCTAATATAATTATTATTTAATATAGTTATTGCTTAAATAATTGCAACAGACTAATTATCAGTAAGTTTATTTACACTATTGACCACATGCACTGTTGACAGCTAATTTTACACATTTGACAGATATGCTTACGCTATTAACTAAAATAATTCGCTAGTATTGTATTCAAGAGTACCTAAAATGACAAACTCGATTCCAAGTTCCAATAATGCATGAGTCGACTTCCAATAGTAACCCTAATGGTCTGGTCTAATCTAAACCCAAATTATGAGGTTTCGAAGAAACGACGAAATTTCTTAAGAAAAAGTAGAGGGTAGTGCCCTCGCGCTCTGCTTTGCTCGCCTTTTGGGACCACGGTTAAATAACTTAAGCCTACTAGGCTTCTGCTAGGCCTTTTTAGGCTTTTTTTTACTACTGTTTTACCTACAAGAAAACAACTGCAATTTCATTACCACCACGTCGTGATTTGATTCGTTTTTTAATATTATGGTAGTATTTTCATTCTGTCAAAAAAGTATCGTAATGGATTATTTGTTTATGATTCCAAATTCAAATTTTTATTGTTCTTAGATTGGCATAAATATTTTCCACTTTGGTGTGGAGTTTGAGTTGCATCTGTTAATAATTATCCTACCAAAAACATAAATGTAAAAAAGGAGAGCCGAGGTCAATACAAAAATTATGCTTGGCTGTGAACTCCGCCGCTAAAAGAATGGAGATCTTAATGGGTGCTAAGTTCAAGTTTGGGTGCAAATCCAAATACTTATTTATAGGAACAAAATAACATTATGATCAAGTATGAAACTCTATTTCTTTGCTTTATTCGATACCTATAACAAATGCTGTTATTTCAAAATAAGAGATCTAATAGTAGGTTAGATTTAACTTGGCCAGTTTTCATTACATCAGTTATTTCATAACAATATTCAACATATATATTATAAAAACCTATACTCACGGCACATTTAACCGCCCAACCTATTTCATTAACTCAACACTTTTTAATTACATTCTTCAACTTAAAAGTTCAACTGAGTACTGAGGGAAAAAATCCGTAAAGTTCAACTTTCTTATATTTTTTTATAAATTAAAAATTTCGACTATAGTTAATCTATTGGATATGTTTGATCAAGTTTTGAAATCATTCTTACTAGTCGGTACCTACCTAAACAAATGAAAGATGAAAAAAAGGATTGAATACCTATATAACCTATATAAACATTTAGAAATTTTTAGTGAAAAATACTTATTCCGTTTATTTCAACTTCCTTGAAAGATTAAGAAAGTTGAAATTTACATATTTTTTCCTGAAAGTTTGGCTTTTTTATTAAATTCATTAGTACCTTAAACTTATTTGTTGCTAATTTATTCAAGTCAATATTTAAAGTTATTGTTATAAATTTACTTAACTAGGGAATCTTTCCTTGCAAAGCATACTAGAAAATAGCCAACAGGTATTTCATGATCCAAGAGCAACGCATTGGTAGTTAACATGAAATTGTCACGAGAAATAGTTTCCTTGGATCGTTTTTGTTGCATACTACATTGCATCCCACCCTTAATTTTTATCAAGTTCAATTTCGAGTCCTTTTCTAGCACTGTCAATAGTTTAAATAAATTTCGGGTTTTATACGGACCATTTGGTTAATTTTTGAGTACCACCCTTCAAGACTGTTTGTCATACGAATTTTATTTTACAGAAAATAGACAATTTAGTCCTAAAATTCTCATTCTTTGACCACTGTGGTTCTACGTACCTATTTCTTAAATTTCGCAATACCTGGAAAATCAACTGGAATCTCGTCTGATATGTATGCCCAACCGTCTTTGATTAAATTAGATGGCAAAAAAGGTAACATCATTGTCAAGCCACAATTCTTTTACTGATTAGTGGTTTGGTGACTTCATACTTCGAAGCTTTTTTCCACACTGCCCTTGCGAAGTGATAGAAGCTACCTTGATCTTTCACAGCTTGTGGAAACACTTCTTATATTGCCTTCATAATCAGTCATGAAGTATATTTAACATTATCATGTAATTTTCTGTGGTTTTGTTGTTCAAAACATGGACGACTGGGATTATATTTAAAACAGTAGAACTGGGACTAGCATCGGCATTTGTAGTAAACAATTGTTCAAATGGTGATGGGCAACTATGAAAAGTGCCGTCACCAAACACCAACAAGGGAAAAAAGTTCACATAACCGATTAGTCGGACGAAGCGTAAATTTGGAAAAATCACCACATCCACCAGATAGGGTTTCAGCCGACTTCTTTTTTTTTTCTTAAACTAAAATTACCATTTCGTGGTACCCGTTTTCAATCAGCAGAAGACAAACGAGAATTCGTGGCAGGAACTCAATCCCGAGAACAGCGTTCCAAAATTTTTTTGACAATTGAATGATTCAGTGGCGTAAATGTATCGTTTCTGAAAAAGCATACTTTGAAGGTGACTATAGAAATTTTGATGAATGACAAACAGTTTGTGTATGAATGATCTTTACCCGGTACTTTCATGACAGAGTAGTATACTAAGACTTACATACATATGATCAGGATCCAACCAGAGGTTTGTGCGTGGAATAGAGAAACAAAGTTTGTGAATTAAACTAATTCATATTGCAAATTTTTTTAAAGGGCCGACATTTTGAGGTTTGAATACAGGAAAACACATGTTATGTCAGCAAAACTCACAAAACATCAATATTCAACTAAAGTATATGTCACACTATTAAAGTGTGACATATACTTTACACACACACAAACTAAAGTAAATGTCACAATAATTTAGGTAAACCGAATAGAAAAAATTTTGAAGTATTAATATAAAAACATAGTATTTACATACTTTTAGGTTTTTTTTTATAGAAGAGGAGGCAAACGAGCAAGTGGGTCACCTGATGGAAAGTGATCACCTCCGCCCACGGACATCCGCAACACCAGGAGTATCACAGATGCGTTGCCGACCTTTAAGGAATGAGTACGCTCTTTTCTTGAAGGTTCCTAAGTCATAATCTTTTGGGAATACTGCTCTCGGTAACTGATTCCACAAAGGTGTTATACGGGGTAAAAAATGCCTTCGGAATCGCACAGTTGTAGACCGCCACGCATCGAAATTATGGGCATGATACCTTAAGCTCTGACGCGATGTCCGAAGGTGGAAATCAGCGGCTGAAATTAAACAAAACAACTCCTCAGAGCATTCCCCATGATAAATGCGGTAGAGAACACTGAGTGACCCATCATCTCTACGCAACGCTAAAGAATCAAGCCGATTGGTAATTGTCCGGTCATTGACAATTCGAATCGCTCTACGTTGAATGCGGTCAAACGGAACGAGCTGGTACTGTGGAGCCCCTGTCAAGAGTTGAGAACAGTACTCCATATGAGGCCGAATTTGCGCTTTATATAGTTGTAAGCGATGGGCCGGCTTGAAATACTATCTCGCTTTACTGAGCATACCAAGTTTTTTAGAGGCTATTTTAGCCTTCTCCTCCAGATGACCACGAAATTGAACATTACTCGAAATGTCAATGCCGAGTAATGTTCAATTACTCGAAATGTCAGGCTGTGGCAGAAAGGGAAACGCTCTCAAATCGAGGAGATGCGACAAAGGGAGTCTTTTTAGCGGAAAACGCGCAAACTTGTGTCTTGTTAGGGTTAAATTGCACCAGATTCTGCTGGCCCCAAAGCGAAATTTCAGACAAAAGATTGTCAATTTTTGATTGACAAGATTGAACCGACTCTCGATGACATGTTCCTACGATATATTATGTCGGCCAAAGTATAAGGCTTCCCCAGTAGTGTCGTCTGCATAGCAATGAGTGTCACTAATTTGCAACATGTCATTGATATGCAGAAGAAACAAAGTAGGAGAAATCACACAGCCTTGGGGAACACCAGCATTGACAGGCTTGGACTCCGATCACGCACCGTCGACAACGACCTTGATGCTACGCCCCGACAAAAAACTAGTGATCCGTGTACATAATTTCTCAAGAAGACCGTAAGATGGAAGCTTCGATAGAAGCGCCTTGTGCCACACCCGATCGAAGGCTTTCGCTATGTCCAAACTGACAGCCAATGCTTCTCCCTTGCTTTTGACTGCTTGCGCCCATCGTTGTGTTAAGTAAACTAAAAGATCACCAGCTGAACGACCACGACGGAAACCGTACTGACGATCATTTAACAGCTGGTGCTCCTCTAGGTACCTTAAGAGCTGGCAGTTTGTTATGGATTCCATAACTTTGGAAAACAAGGAAGTTAAACTATATGTCGGTAATTGGACAGATCCGAGCGGTTACCTTTTTTTATCGCGGTTATCGTGTGCGTGTGTTACTCCCTAGCATCGCATCGCGTAAACTAAGAGAGACGTAACGCCGTTTGTCGATTATTTTGTGAAATATTGGGATTGGTCATCTCTAACGGATTGCCCTGTATGTTTGAATATTGATAAAATTGTTATGAGATCACCTCGGAATCATAAAGTAGCATAAAAAAGAACCATTAAAATCTGTTCGTTATTGGTCAGTAATAACGTAATTAGAATAGAATATAGTTACCGAATTTTTAGACAGTGTTCAATAAATTTAATAAACTCTACCTATATCAAATAATCTTAAAATTAAAAATTTTCAATTAACCCCAGCCAGAGGCTATATGCAATGTAGGCAAAAATCATCTCGATCACGTCAGCTTACAAACAAAAATGTATCGCATTGAAATCGGTCCATCCATTAAAAAGTTGTGATGCCGCATACAGACATACATACATACCACATACATACACACTAACAAACACACACAGAGAGATAGACAGACACATCAAAACTTATAAGAGACCTCGTTTTGCTTCGGGGTCGTTTAAAAATAACGTGACTTAAACGACTTTTGGTTTCAACATCAATAATTACGTCAAGAGTACGTTATTTCTTTTTGTACGATATTCGAATGCAAACAAGCAGATGGACTTATTAATGGTAAGAAATTCACGTCGCCTAAAGACACCAAAAGTGGTAATAATACGTTGACCACTTAAGGAAGGTATGCTAGGCCTCAAGCAAAAGTCAGTTGACCGGCTACCTTACCCTCCAAACCGGAATACGTTAACGGCTAGCACTGAAGTTATAGCGGCAGGAATATGTAAGGCGGTACTACAAATCCGGGCGAGGCGCTGCAAAACACTACCACCTAGTCAGATGACACGGTGTTAGTGACGGTAAGCGTTTGCTCGCATTTTACAAGTTGCCTGGCAGAAGGTAGATGGTCTATTCTGCAAAGGAGCCCGGACCAAAATTTAAAAAAAATAAACAGTAACATTAATAATATTACTTTTTTAACCAGAAAATGTCATTGAGAACACAGACCTCATGGCCGCTGGAAATGGTAAGCCGGTGATACTCACCAGTAATCCGGGCGAGTCCGTGCAGGACCCTATCAAGGTTCTTTACAAATATAATTATTTCTCACCACACTTCTTTCGTCTTGGTCATCAAGTCCTCTCAACGGAGCTTTGGCGTCAATCACATTAACGACGGACCTATAGTGATAAAAATTAGCCACAACAAAATCTGCAAGTGGGATTATCTTAAAAAGGTCGTACTGTTTTCGTCCGATATGATAAGTATCCATCTCTACTGTCAGGGTGTAACCTTTTGATTCAAAAGAGTTTTTTAACATCTGTAAAAAAATTGTAAGTAAAAAAAATGTAAAAAAATTTGCTGAATTTTGATTCTTGTAGGATTGTACTCGATGTATTGCGAATTGGAAATTGGAATCGTTTATGTAATTTTGAACACATTGCTAGGGACTATTAACACTTAGTTACCAATAAATTCAACGAATCCGATCAAATAATTTATTATTTCTTAGTGTTAATAGTTTGTTCGAGAGTACGTAAAATGTATACTTGATTTTAATTTCCAATATTGCATGAATCGAGGTTCAACAGTACCCCTACTGGCAGGTTGTGCTTTTCAGCATTAATTGTTGTTTGAATATCTAATCGGCAACGAAAGGAAAATTGGGTTTTTCTAATTTCTAATAAAAAATATGTTGCTCGGGATAGGATATTTGCCCGGTTGGCGATAATAATAATAATAAAAAATCATCTTTATTTCACAAGAACCTACAAGAGGCACTTGTAACGGGTCCATGTAATAATAAATCTACCACCGGATCGAAACGCGGCCGCACCGGATCCGGCAAGACACTCAGCGGGCTTGTCTTTTTTTTCTTAGTTTACAATATATTTACAATAATTTATGTAATGATACATTATATACTATAAGAGATTGGCATGAGGAGCAATTAATCCCAAGCAGTCTTATCTGCTAAATATTCAGCAATGTTATAATAACCCTTTTAATTTCATTTACATTTAACACATTTCTTAAATTTATTAATTGGAAGTTCTTTCATATAATTGGGAAGTTTATTGTAGAACTGTATACATAGGCCTATGAAAGAATGGCTTACTCCGTGGAGACGAGACACATGCACAGCAAGATTATTTTTATTCCTTGTATTGACACAGTGTATATCACAATTTCTTTTAAATGAACTTAATTTCTGTGAACATACATGAAATTTTCAAAGATATACTGGGATGCTAAGGTTAGAATTTTGATTTCTTTGAATTTTTCTCTCAGGGAAACTCTTGGGCTTAGGTTATAAATTGCCCTTATGGACTTGCCACCTATCACATTGTGGGACTTAGTATCTACGGCTAGTCGTGGATACCCTGGTTGTGCCGCTGCCTACCACATCGGGGATATGGGCGTGAAGATACTTTTTTTTAATTATTTCTTTGTTGACTTATAGATCGAATGGTTGACGCACTCTATTTCCAGCAGTACTCGGTTGTCGAATACTTTATATAGGCATCTACATAATGTAAAACAAAGTTGCTTTCTTTGTCCCTATGTCCCTATTTATGCTGAAATCTTTAAAACTACGCAACGGATTTTGATGCGGGTTTTTTCTATTGATCAAGTGATTAAAGAGCATATTTTATATGTATATTTTATAATAAGGTAAAAGGAACTTGCAAGTGGCACATTGCAAGTACCTAAATGGTGCCCAGCAATTGTTAGGCTTGAAGTTTGGGCCGTTTTTTAATCAATTTTATTTACCTACCGGCCGGTTAACTTTTTTAAACCTAAATCTAAATGAAAGGCTATTTTTATCCAGCTTTGTCATTGCAGAACACTCATTTTTCTTAATCATCATTGTCATCCTAGTTTTCCAAACACTTTTAAAATATTTTTTGTTTTGTTTTTATATTTTTTAATTTTATTGAAATTCAACTGTCATTTACTCGTGATGTGTTAGATAATATCATTACGCTAATAATTATTTTATAGCCTCGTAGTCCGTGTTGGTTGATTACATACGGTCTCGGGTTCGATTTAAGTGTCGGAACATTAAAATTGTGTGTTTTCCTTATAAAATCATTGTTGCTCGGGATTAGACAAGTACAAGGCTGGCGATAGGTTTCTCATCTTATTGTTTTGTATTTGAACTATTTAGGTTTGGATAACCGTGGCTGAGTACCTGTTTGTACTTCTCCATTTTCGGGGACACTCGTGTGAAAACATTTTCGCTTTTCCTTAATTCGGTTTCTTTAATGTTATTATTGAAATGAATTCACTTACCTTGACAAATTTAATAAAATTTGATTCTTCCTCAGATGATATTTCTTGTGGATCGTACCAACTCAATTCAAGTCCGTCAAAATTATAGTTTCTGCAAAAAACTTTTATTTTGTTTATTCAAAATCTATGTATATCATAGAAGTATAATAAGTAATCGTCTCTGGATATGTGCCCGGTTGGCGAAAGTCTTGCCACCTATCACTGTGTTCCACACACTTACTTAGTGACTTCGGCTAGTCATGGGTACCCTGGTTGTGTCTCTGTCTACGTTCGGAGATATGTGCGTGAACATACTTCGAACTAATCGAAACAGACAAGTAAAAAAATGTGCAATTCTGAAGTACCTAATAAAAAAAAGTTATGTTATCTTTTTCTGTGATAACTGTACAGACTAACTGCATAGACCAGTCGTGGGTTATATATCTTTGAATAATAGGTCAACTGTATATATGCTATTTAGCAGACGTAGCTTACAAGGATCGCGGCATACTCTATTTTATGATATTTTTTTTACATATAATTTTTTGTCTTTTTGGGTCTGGGTTTTTATTCTGATAATTAGTTGGATTTGGTTGTTCCAATGTTGCTCGGGATTCGATATATGCCCGGTTGGCGATAGACTTGCCACCTATCACATTGTAGGACTTAGTGTCTTCGGCTAGTCGTGGGTGCCGTGGTTGTGCCCCTGCCTATTTCTTTAGGCATATGGGCGTGAAGATACTTTACTTTACTTTAGAAAATTGGAAAAACCACATTTTGTTTTGTTGCCCGACCCGAAAATAAAACCCGGGACCTCATAAAGTCAAGTCCTGGACCTAACAATGTAGAGCTTAAGAGCAAAGTCATAAAATTCTAAATAAAAAGTAAGTTTTTGCTCACCTTAAGGTACTGACAATTTGTTGGAGAGCTTCTGACCTTGATTCATAATTTTTGGTAACGTTCCGAAGTTCGCTTTTTCCATACACACTGAAAAATGTTTTTAAACCAGGATAATCCGATTTCAGTTTCTGAAGTTTTTTGTAGAGTTTTATTTGACTCGGTTCATGGTCTAAAACACATTGATTTGTCATTAATAGCGTTTTTTTATTTTACTCGGATTTTAAAGTTACATTGCTCTACTACATGCATACGTGGTTCCGAAAGTAGTTTTCGGTAACTGCAGTTTGCAGTTAACAAGTTTGAAACTAAAGCTGGAAAGCCGCGGCTTACGGACGCGATTTATAGTCGCCACTGATAAGTGTGCACACACTGTCCGCGGACACTTACTACCACAGAACAATTATAGTACTCCGACAAGAAATTCGAATACATACAAATACTGTGGGATCAAAATGTCTTACAGCGCCATCTCTTGGTGCCCACAAACATAAGTAGATTTTGTAGGATATCCGACCCTCTCTGTCATTGTTTTCATTGGAATGTTTTGGAAATAACAAGATCAAACTAAAATTTCAATGATACACATGTTGTAATGTATTAATTAATAAACACAGAAATACTAAACTGTATATTATCGAAATTTAAGTTTTATCAGTAAATTAAAAACAAAAACATACTAGAACACTTTTTATTTTTACTCGAATTTTAAACAAATCATTCTTCTATTACAGACATACTATATTACATCTTTTACGTACTGGGAAATGATACAAACAAAGCTTTTTTATGGTTTCTTTCGACGTTGTTACAAACACAAAAATTATTTCACTATCTCATTTCTCTATGTATACCAGTATCGTTAAACTTTTATTCCTACATACAATTTTAGATAGTTTGGGGTTAGACCCATTTGTATAATTCTTCTGAGAATCAGTATTTATTTATGGACATGGAAATTAGCCTGTGATTTTATTTCAACTTTTTAAAATCGTCTCCGAATCTAGCAACACAGCTTTATTTTGTATTAAATTTACTCCATCTCGCGGGTTCCATAGCAAACAATGAAACAGTCTAGTGGTATGTAAATATTGTCGACCTCGCCTGCTTACTACTGATACCAGCGCGTCAGATATCTTTCGGACGTCCGTACGGTCAAGGTCACGATAGCGACTCACGTCTGGCTGTTTGCACGGCTTAATGTAATTTCATTATCTAGATACATTGTAAGCCCTGGCTGTCAGTTCCGTCAACGTCATCCAATAATATTATGTATGACATAAACATCCAGCTCGCCAGATACCTTTTAGACATCTGTCGCCTCTGTGGTCTAACGGTTCAGTTATTGGACTTGACTGCATGAGATCCCGGGTTTGAATCCCGGGTCGGGCAACAAAAAGAAAATTGGGTTTTTCTAATAAAAAAAAATGTTGTTCAGGATAGGAAATGTGCCCGGTTGGCAATAGGCTTGCCACCAACCACATTGTGGGACTTAGTGTCTTCGGCTAGTTGTGGGTGCCTTGGTTGTGACTCCGCCTACCCCTTCGGGGATATGGGCGTGAAGATGCTGAACGCTCAAGGTCATGACTGCAACTTACGTCCTACAGTTTGCACGGCTCAGTGTACTGTCAATATGTAGATACCCTGAAAGCCGCGGCTGTCAGCCGCGTCCGATGCCATGTTTCCAGTTTCATACTTTTTGAAAATGTCACCAAGCGTTGTTTTCCGAATGTTCTTCACTTTTACGCATGGGAACCTGAGGTTTGATATTTTAATGCTTGTTTTTCAGTTTCACTCGGTCTTTAGCACTCCCGATGGTAAGTCTATCGGCAGACATATTATGTTGTTCTCGTTTGTTCGTTATTATTGATAATAGTCAAGTTGTTTACTGAATTCTTCGACCACCCAAGTTTCATATACCTAGTCTTAATCCTGCTAATATTATAAATGCGAAAGTTTGTATGTTTGTTTGCTATAACTTCACACAAACACTTTTTAATCGATTTCAATGAAATTTGGTACACACATAGAGAGTAACTTGGATTAATACGTAAGATAGTTTTCATCCCGAAAAATGTTCCTGTTGAACATTAACCATGCGGGTAACATCTGGTAGTTTGTGATATATATTCATAATAACAGTGACCTAATCCGGGTATGGTACCCTAGACCTTTCATAAATAAGCCCAAAACCGAACTAGGTGATATATAAATAAATCAAGACAAGGATACACTCAAAATTTGTCAGCATTAATTAAATCTTCAGCGTTCCTGTTCTCATCATGGATACCTGGTCAAGAGTCAATCGGCTTCCAGGTTATATCTGTCGTAGTATGATATCTTTTTGTATATTTTTTAATATAGCCCATAACCTTCACTTTGTTATCGATCGAATAATCGGGGTGAGTAGACCATAATCGTCCACCAACCACAAATCTAATCTAATATTATTTCTCATTTAGTTTTTCCCCGTATTAGTCGGTATCCTGTGCAGATTAGACAGTCTGCCTTCCTGCCAACAAGCCATTACCAACAAGACCACTGGTGGTAGATTGTCATGCTTCAACTTGTCTAGGTAGGAATCGACCGACTTAATCCTACCGTCATAATGACGATGTGGTGTTCCGATTCGGAGGACCGGCAGACTTGCACAATTGGTCCAACTTCTCGACCCAACAACATTGAAAACGCTCGCAATCCATCAATACGAAAAGGCCATAAGAGAAAAACATCCTACACATCCTCAATATCCTCAGTCTGGCGTAGGTTATACGGCCGTTTAGGGCTCGTATAGACTAAACATCTAAATCTTCTCATATACTTACACAGTGAATTAGATTTTTTGAAGAACTTAATAAAAAGAGTTACCACACAAGAGTGTTATACTAGTGTAGGTTACACATCCGTGGCGGGCTCGTATAGACTAAAAATCTAAGCCTAAGAAGTAAAAACTCACGGAACGGTTTTTGCCCGCGCCCGCGGCGGTTGCGGGCCCGCAGGTTCTATAGAATGTATATGCATATGCAAAAAGTAAAAGTTTTTCACGACACGTTTTACACCCGCAGCGGCCGCGGTTTTTTGCGGTTACCGCGGCAGCGATGATTTGAACCGCGACGGCTATGTGACCGCACAAATTACCGGTCTCGTGAGGTTTGAAATGAAACCGCAGTTCCGCGACCACCGCGGGCGTGGTTGAAAACCGCTCCTTGAGTTCTTAGGCTAAAACGTCTTATATACTTACATAGGGTGTTAGAATTTTTGGAGAACTTAACAAAAGGAGTTACCATACGGGTGCATGATAATGAGACCAAATCCGATATCTCAACTTCTCTGTAACCTCCAACAATCCGAAAGTAATTCAGTACATAACAATTCACTATTTTGTCATGAGCTGGGCCTGAAATATATTTATCTATTAGTACCTTAATCTTGAAATATGAATTTTCATAAATAAAGCTGGTTTTATTATACGCGAGAAAATACTGAAGGTTTCTGAATAAGGAATGTTTCTTTGTAGGTACACAAGATTTTTCTTTGTATTGATCCGAGCTCCTTGTAAAAAATAGACCATGTTCCGACTTTCCTTGAAGTTTGTTACAGGGAATGATTGGTTAAACCGATCAATACCAACCAATCCACTTGAGGTACGGTGCCGCCATGCCTATTCTTGCCGATGTATTGCCATTGTTTGGTATTATCAAGATTCAAATTAGAACGCAGGGTTGACGGGAGATTTGCACATTTGGCTTAACACCTTTTCCACAAGAGAACGACGTGACTGTAACATCTGAAGAGTCTATAATTCACAGGAGCGCCTTTTTGGTGTGGAGCCTCTTTGCTGTACACGCCTACCTACACCAACTAACTAACCGTTCGATTCCCGACGGGGCAGACATTTGTGTGGCTAACAATAATTAGATGTATGCATTTCCGGATCTGAGTGTTTATTAAATTTATTCTGGTATCGATTTAAGTATTTCTATGTATTGGTACCGTTGACTAGCACCCATGACACAAGCATATGATTTGCTTACTTTGGGGCAAGATTCAATTTGTGTAGTTTGTTCAGGGATGTTAATTATCTAGTACCATTGACTTATACCACTGTTGGT
The DNA here is from genome assembly GCA_002245475.1 of Calephelis virginiensis. Taxonomy (NCBI): domain Eukaryota; kingdom Metazoa; phylum Arthropoda; class Insecta; order Lepidoptera; family Riodinidae; genus Calephelis; species Calephelis virginiensis. The sequence continues at coordinate 54,781 of NJDC01001205.1, forward strand.
ACCACTGACGCAACAATGTATCCTTAGTATTAGTATAGAAACTTAAGGATATTCACCGCGATTGTAATACAGTGAATTACATTGTGATCTCAGCCTGGTTTTCAATTAATCCAGCACAAATTATTCTATCTACTGGCTTGCTAAAGTTTATAAGCACTGCTACTTAACTTTGGTACTAGTCTATATAATCGCTTCTAATCGCTTTTGTGGTCTAGCGGTCCGGCGACGGACTTGATTTCTTGAGGTGTGGGTTCGATCCCTGGGTCGGGCAGCAAAAAAATTATTTTCAATTTTCTAATAAAAATAAGGTTGCCCGAGATTGGACTTGTTCCCGGTTGGCAATAGACTTGCCATCTACCGCATTGTGGGACTTAGCGTCTTCGGCTAGTCGTGGGTACCCCGGCTGTGCCTCTGCCAACCACTTCGGTGATATGGGCATAAAGATTATACTATAATAAAAAATGAGTCGCTCAATGTGACACAACTGAATTCACTCATTCTTTTTTATTGATTTAGTTATTATCAGGGGAATTGCAGGAAAAATAGGAAAAATTCTTTATTTTTCCCATACAAACTGAACCGGTGAAACGAAGCTGGAAGAGCTGGTAATATAATTATATTTGCTACTACATTTACGTTTTTCGTATTCCTTTTGCCACAAGTTCAGTGGTTGGCGTTGGTGTCATCTTGTTTAGAGAAAGAGTAAGCGATGACCTTAGGGCAAGGACTTAAGTGATCAACATAGTATTGTATACAAAAGTCAGGTGCGGTATGTCAGTAAGGTCAGCAACGAAAAGATATAACATGAAAAGAAATATATTTGTATGCACCCAGGTTAGCTTCTAGAGTTCATAGTCACAAAGATCTGTCTCTAAAAACGAAATTGTTCTCAGAATTCTACTCTAAAACTACTCTTGAGAGCGCTGCAGTACTGGAAGAGTACGGCATGCTTGTGTACATTGTGAAGATGTAACTGTAACTTACCCGTAGTTGTAATACCAGTTAAACTCTGACAAAAAATCTGACACGCCACAACACTCACCATACCAAAACATAATAATTTTCTCGCCATATTTCCACTATAACAATATTTGTAATTCCACAGCATAATTATCAATAAACTAATTTTAACTATAATTTATGTCTAAGAGAAGATTTACTTGTAAATACTCAAACAACTTTGACTAGGTGGATATTCAACAATTTTAAAGTGATGTGCGCAGTTGTTAGTCCGCCTCTAAAAATGACGAAAGTGACTGAAAGTGACTATTTCTATAAATTTACTTAAACTTCTTGTGTGTTTGTGTGTGTGTGTGTGTGTGTGTGTGTGTGTGTGTGCGTGTGCGTGTGTGTGTGTGTGTGTGTGTGTCTGTGTTTATATTTATATTAGATTTTCCACCCTCGAACAAACAAAGTCAATCTGAATACAAGTGAATTAATTAAAGTTTATTTCGTCAATTGTTTGTGAACTAGCGGTCCAGTGTCGGATTTGACATCTTGTGGTATCGGGTCCGATTCCCGGGTCAGGCAATAAAAAAAATTTGGATATGCGTATATCAAAATTTCCAATAACAATGACGTTGCTCGGGATTGGATATATGGCCGGTTGGCGTTAGGGTTGCCACCGTTCATATTGTGGGACTTATTGTCTTCGGCTAGTCGTGGGTGCCTTCGTTATGCTTCCGCATGCACTTTTGGGATATGGGCGTGAAGATTTATTTTACTTTAATTGTATAATACCCGCATTACTCCTTTGAAGAGCATGCCGATGCATTTGGCACAAGCACCGTGACCAGGACTACGAGGTAGAGTTTTGCCATGACTCTCCTGGATTGATACTGCCGCTTTATCTACTTCTGGCAACTTGACGTCAGTGTTTATCGCCACTGTCTTATGCCGATTTTTAATATTACTACCACTTAATCACCAGCTTGATCTTTCAACGTCATAAACAAATACCACAGTGAAAACTCTAAGACTAAGAACTAACGGAGCGGTTTTTCCCCGCGCCCGCGGCAGTCGCGGAACTGCGGGTTTATTTCAAAACTCACGAGACTGCTAATTTTTGCGGTCACATAGCGGTTGCGGTTGAAATCATCGCTGGCAAACTTGTACGATTCTCCGGGCGGGCGACCGCTGCCGTGGGAACCGCAAACAACCGCGGCCACTGCTAGTGTAAAACGCGCCGTGCAATGTGCTCTTACTTTTTGCATATAAATTTACATTCTACAGAACCTGCGGGCCGGCAACCCCTGCAGGCGCGGGAAAAAACCGCTCCGTGAGGATTTAGTCTAAATGGTCATTTTCGACTTTCGACTAACTGCAAAACCGACCGGTCTGATTGTCCCATCTCTATATAAAGTAACCAAACAAGTTTGAGTTCACAATAATTTGTGCTGATCTTTCCTTAAGTCAGAACATTGTGAGCTAACCGCCTTAACTATTATTGTTTCTTTCGCTTCTATTAATCGAAGTGATTATTTTTGCCTACCTTTTATGTTAGGCGTATTTTATATATTTTTTTATATGGTACTAGCCGACCAGGTGAACTTTGTATTGTTTGACGGTAACAGCTACTAACAGTTTGTATGGATAAAAGCACTGTTTTTTCTATCCCCTCAATTTTCCGGGTTTCTCTTTTCATAAAAACCTTCTTCGACAGTAAACAACTCAGCAAAAAAAAGAATTAGGATGATTTGTGAATCCGTTGAGGTATGATGACGCGATAACCATGCAAAATGCGGATCATTTTTATCTGTATAAATAGGTGCGCCGCGGTAGTAGTACCTAGTACTAGTGACATGGTCATTTTCTTAAATCTCAATTTCATTTTGCAAAAATAAATTGTTGAGTCACTGAATTGGAAGATACCAGTACCAAGTCCAGCCAAGAATGTAGCATAAAGGGCGTAGTACTGAAAACTCAGGTCCTTGCCGGAGATAGGCATTTGAATTATTTATATGCCGAAGCTTGCTGGAGATATATGATTGGCATAACATTAAAACATTTGGTAACCAAACAAACTCCTGCTGCTGCCTGAACCTACAACATGATCTGATCACAGAAAAGAAGTTCCCACGTTGAGTTTAATGTACCTATTACGCTGAATTGGAGATTCTTACACTTCCTAGTAGTTTCTTATACTGCTTTTCCATTATATTTTGTACATATCGAAATCCTTTCTAGTTCAGTTTTGTGAATTTCCTACTTTCGAATTCTGTTCTTCCCTGACCGAAACCATTTATGTAAGTGACAGTATTTTCTTATAATGTTAACGTAGTGATTGCATACCATCTCCATTTATTTAGGCACCATTACGTAACATAGGGTCGTTCGTAAGAAATTTAGAGATATTTTACCAGATTATAAAACAGAAGGGACCCGGACGCGTACTGTACACTATGTACGAGTATTTAGACCGTAAAGCACGTGTGTGGGTGGATGGCAACATACTGCCTTGGTTTAATGGTAACATTTTTAAACTTATCCCCTTTTACTATCTCATTTACTATAGAGATTATAGTTAGAGAGAGGTAAAAGTAAAAAATGGAAATTAGGCGATAATTCATTACCGCGTAGCTTGATTCATTTATTATTTTTTCTTTTTGTGTTAGGATCTATAATATGAAATTAGTGGTCTGTGGTATACTGGCCATATAAATCACAAATTTATCCTCTTTGGTTAGAAATTCTAAATTTAAATTTGTAAAAAAAGTATCTTCACGCCCATATCCCGAAGGCAGAGGCACAACCAGGGTATCCACGACTAGCCGAAGACATTAGCAGTTGTAAAATAAGCCTTTATTTTGCTAATTCCGCGTAAGCAGTGTAACCCGGGAATCGAATCGACCCCAAAAAAAAATGGGGCATGCATTTGTGTGATGAACATTTAGATGTCTGTATTTCCAGGTCTGTGTGTTTATTAAATTTAATCCGGTATCTATTTAAGTATTTCTATGTATTAGAATCGTTGACTAGCACCCATAACACAAGCTTATAATTTGCTTACTTTGGGGTTAGGTTCAATATGTGTGTGAATTGTCCTGGGAAGTTTATTTATTTTTTTGTAAGTTTTAAAGTGTACAAATAACAACTTCCAAATCACTTGAAATCTAAAATCTAGGGGCACATTCAAATGTAGAGGTCATTTTACAGTGGTATATGGAGTTTGTAATGAATTCCAACTACACTATTATTATAAATGTCAAAGTTTATTTTTGTCTTACGATACATGTTGATTTACCTATTTAAATCGAGGAAGCATTTACTGCAGACAGTCGTTTAACCTTTGCTTGGCTCTTAGGTAGGTATAATCTACATAGAAGACCAAGACTAACACTGGTAAAATATTCTTTTTTCCCACCGTTAGTCTGACACTGGGAAAATATCCTTTTTCCCCAGCGTTACTCTAGGGAGTATTTGACGAGGTATTTGTAAAGTATATACAGAAGCTTCATTAATACTTCGATTATTAATCTAAATTATAAAGTCATAAACGAAGCAAAAGATTATTTTGTTTTTAATCTAACCGTGATCAAATATATTGTCCAATTAAAAAGTTCTGGCAACAAAGTTGGTATGGATATGTGCCCGATTGGTGATAGGCTTGCCACCTATCACATTGTGAGACTTACTGTCTTCGGCTAGTCGTGGGTGCTCTGGTTTAGCCTCTGCCTACCTCTTCGGCGTTATGGGCTTGAAGATATTTACGATCGGCTAAGTGTATTCAACGGACATCGCAGTCGGCATACAGACAGAAAAAAACAACTTTAAAATGCCTGATTTTTTAGAACGTGTGCCGAAATTTTCTTTTTCATATTTGTATCGATAATTTTACTTGTCTCTTTTCCTCACTTTTCGGTTGATCAAATTTCGAGAAATCACATAGTGTGTTCTCAATTTATCGAGTACATTATCCTTATAATGCGTCTTACCCGTAGACAAACTCACAACTTGTGAAGAACATTCTGTCTTGCGGAAACACCACAATAAAATATGACATACAAACTTGTTGGGTCGATTTATTTAGTGATGTTACGACCTGGTCGGTCAATTCTGCGGTCAGTCAAAAGCTAGCAGTCAGTGCTTTTAAGATATTAAAATAACAAGCAAAAGAACTTCTTGATAATACCAAGTAGTAGACAAAGATTATAATTGTACGTTATAAAACTGAAGCTCGGGTACAAGACGTCTTTGGTGAACAAAACTACCTGCTGCCCGACACTGCAAAAAGAAAAAAAGAAGTGACTGCTATGTAGAGTAATGTCACTGCACTACCCTACTTAGTATTATTCTTATCTTGTGTGACACTAGAGTGATAGGAATAATACGGTAGTATTGATCTGAACTTCTAAATCAATTTCGGCCATGGTGTTTATAATAAACAAACAAACCCCAACTTGCCTCTTAAGCAGTTGGGATGTTCTCCAAAGGAGGTTAAAATTTTAGTATGGACTTCAAACAGAGAAGAGGAATTTAACTCAGTTGTACGTTTTTTTGTTTGTTTGTTAAGCGATTATTCCATTAGTAGCTAACCGGGTTTGATAGTTTTTGTTTAAGAGTCATGATTTCGAAATTATCCTATATTAATTTGATCATGATCCGACCAGTGGTTTCATCGATGATGAGGTCGTGAAGATGAAAAATATGCATTTTGAGGTATTACTCTAAAACCACTAGTCGGATGTTGATAAAATGTATGTGGGACCGGTTCAAACCAAATCGCAACGTGCTGCCAAATGAAATAGTTGGAGTTAGTTTTTGCAATGTTACTGCTCTGAATCATAATTATTCAAAACCTCCTTGATTCATCTTACAAACTGGCAACCCTGTTTGTAAAGGTTACTTTTTTTAATATTTTCATGGTTTGGATTAATTATAAAATCTCAAACCTAACATATTGAGATGGTTAAGCACGTCCGTAGAAATCGTGACACTTGACATCAGGTATTCTCTGCCTGACCTTTTTTTTTTAAGTGTGGAAAATCCCCCCGGATACCCGCTGCCCTCGGGGGAGAACAACGGGTTATGTCGGACTCGAACCGACTAAAAACCACACTATGACCTTCGTGCCGCCCGGCTAGGAGCGAAATGGGGTCGCGTTGGCATTCACCATTTCTCTGCCTGACCTGCAAGGAGCTTAACGTAAATATATCTAAATGTAAAACGGCGCATACTTTGTATTCCTATACATTTCAGATTTAAATTTATAAAAGTAAGCTAGATCATGTAAACTGAGCGTTTAATACCTATTAACTTCTAACGTGCAAAACTCATGAACTTCAAGGTTTTATTAGATATATACCCTAGTGAAGAAAAGGATAAATTAAATCCAACTACATGTTTCCTGAAGCACAGCCAAGTTTTGATGTGAAACATCTATAGCCGCACGTAAAACCGATTTCTGGCGTGGCGACGCCTGCCTTGACGACGCGTCGCCACGCTATATGATGGTATATATATACATTTTACATCCAGTAGTGTGTACGGTGTAGCGACGCATCGCCATGCGCAATCGACGATCCACGATATCTAAAATAGTACGTCTACGTATTAGTTTAAAATCGTAATATTTAATTTTATCATTATGACATATTTAGTTCCTATCACAATCTGTTCTTTTCTGAATATTACTTTTACAAAATAATGTCGATGTTTCACATCTACCAGGCGTCCCGTGACAGCTTACATTTTTTTATTTTGTCTGGTTTCCTCTCACAGGAACATTGTTAGTGAACGGAACAAAGTTTAGTAGATTTGCGTTCGGGATACAGTCAGAGAGACTGGCGCGTTTTTTATGAAACTTTTTATGTCTGTTCAAGGGGATTCGAGAATGGTTTAGGTTCACAATTAGTCCATTGGAAAATGTTTTTGTTGTGAAACATCTATAGGCGCACGTAAAACAGATTTCTGGTGTGGCGACGCATGCCATGGCGACGTGTCGCCACGTTTTATGATGGTATATAATATATGTTCAGTCTATATGCAGTATTGTGTGCGGTGTGGCGACGCGTTGCCATGAGCAATCGACTGTGCGATTCTCTCATATCGTAATATTCTATTTTATCATTATGACATATTTAGTTCCTATCACAATCTGTTATTTTTGCATATTACTTTTACAAAACAATGTCGATGTTTCACATTCGCCAAGCGTCCCGTGACGGTTCATATATTTTTTAATTATTTTTGCTTTGTAAGTAGTCGAAGATTTTGGAATATTTTACATTGGATCCAGCAGACTGCGCTACTATTGGAGCATCAAATATTATGTGGTAGCTGTTAATGTCAAGCGATACAAAACTGACAGAGCAAAGCAAAGTGCAAAGCAGACAGAGAATAAATTATTTTATTATTTCCAAGTATTAGAATTATTGACTGACACCCATAACACAAGCATATAATTTGCTTACTTTAGAGCTAGATTTAATTTGTAAAACTTGTCTAGAGACATTAATTTATTTATTTATATTGATACATTTATATATGTGTGTTTCATATACGTGCACAAAAAATCTGATATTCACTGAAACTGTTGAACTTTGAATTGAAAAAATAAATCATCTTTAGTGACAAAACAACTACGCACATCACTATTTAAATGTTGAATATCTACTTACAGTTATAGTTGTTGGAAGTTCCAAGTGAAGTTCTCTTAATAAGGATAAATTTAATAAGTTATAAATATAAAGTTGTTATAGTTGATGTATCTGTCGGAATATGAAGGGCTTATTATGATTTATTATATTAAATGTTATGGTGTATCAAATTTATAGTCAAAATTTGAGTGGTAATACTACAGGTATGTCACAGACTTTTCATAGTATGGACTATATTTGAACACTAACATAGGCTGCGCTTTCAGACATGAAATATATTAAGGAGGATATCAATTTTTGTTACTTTAGGTTTTAGACAAATGACGAAAATTTCGCCTTTTGTGTACTACAAACTATTAACTCTTTTATTTTTATTTTTCATAATCGTCATGCCAAAAGCTTTGAGTGTTGGTTTAATACTCAAAGGACAAAAGTCTTTAAGTGGTGTTTTTTTTATGATATTGGAAGGCAAACAAGCAGACGGATTTCCTGATTGTAAGAAATTCACGTCGCCTAGAGACACCAAAAGTGGTAATGGTGCGTTGCTAACCTGAGGCTGGGATGTTAGGCCTCGAGCAAAAGTAAGTCTACCGGCTACCTCACCCTCCAAACCGGAACACGTCATGACGTTATGGCGGCAGGAATAGGTAAGAGACGGTGGTACCAATCCGGCTGAGTCGCTGCGAAACTCTACCACCTAATCAGATGTCACGGTGTTAGTGACGGTAAGCATATGCTCGCCTTTTACGACCTGCCTGACAGGAAGGCAGATGGTCTATTCACCAAAGGAGCCCGAACCAACACTATGAATCATTCAAATTGGCTTTGACATTTAAGATGCTTTAAAGTTTTGTCTACATTGAAGATATATTGTCTGTTTTGCGTTTCTTATCGTCGCTGATGGTAGGAAATGTTATCACATCGTGTGAAGGTTACTATTATGTCTGTACTTAAAGTAATACTGGAAAAGTGTCAGTAGGGGGTCATTGGCCAGAAGCGCGCACATTGTGATCCCTGCCAGTCCATTGGACTGCAATTCGGGCCCGAAAAAGTGCTGCAGAGCGGGTTAGGGGGATTCGCCCTTGTCGGTACGAAAAAAGGCAGATGCGGGCCGCGTCACACTAAGCCCGAATAGGCGAATCTAGGAGTGCAGAGTGCCAAATAGGCACGTGGAATGTGAGAGGTGGAATGGAAGTGAAGATGAACGAATTGATTACATTTGACAATCAAATCGCGCGGGGGTTATCCGAAAGTGTTTGTATGGAAAGGAATGATTGTATGTAGAGGAAGCCAGGCGGGTTTGCAAGGACCGTGAGGTTTGGCATTTGATACTCTCTGCCTACCCCGTAAGGGACTTTGCGTGAAGATATAAGTGTATGCAGCATACATTTTAAGTATTATTAGAGTTTCTGTGTGTTTGTCTGTTCGTGAAAAAATTTGGCTATATATTTCTATGTTTCAAAGAAGGTAAAAAGTATTGTCCATACAAATATACTAAGATTATAATGCGAAAGTCTTTCTGTCTGCTCTTTTTATTTGTAATGTTTTCTGGGTTAAACCGCTGGACTAATTTCGATGAAATTTGACGAGCATATAAATAAAGTCCCAGTTCAAAAATGAACGGTCGAAGGCATAAGATGGTGGGTAACTAAGTATTGTACGGTAACGAAGTCAGGGCCAAACATTTTGTGCTTTTGCTTACGTTATAACGATGCATGTTGTATTTTGCGTCGGATAAATTTGTAAATTGTTTTTTTTTAATATTAGATTTTTCATAGTTTGAAAGTGTCGTAGATTTCGAACCGTTTCTCGACCTTCGGTTGATGCTTTAGATGTAACCCTAAATAAGAAATGAAATACTAATAAAGAAATGTATTTCAGGTAAAGTTAATGACAAAATAATAACTTGCCACGTACCACTCCATTTCCCTGGTGTTGGCGGCTACAAAAATGTGCCATGGCCTCTTGATCCAGTTCTCTGTAACTACATGATAACACCAAACGTTCAGTTCTCATCAGATTCTAATACCTTGGGTAAGTATTGTGACATACTAGCTTCTAAGATAAGTACTTACATACTTTTTCTATGTGAAAGGTCAACACACAAGCAGTATCTGAAGGTAAGAGATAACCATGGCCTATGAACGTCATAGATGTATTAGAGATTGCTTCGCTGTCCAAAATTCTTTCAAAAACGCATACATTCATTCATTTAGTGATTGTGGCGGCAGGAATACCTAAGGCAGTGGATCCCAACCCCGGGCAAGTTGCTGCACGTCACTATACCAAAAGTGGTATTGTTGGTAATGACCAGTAATCTTTGCTCACCTTTTATAAGCTGACTGGCTGGGATGCGGAAGGTCTATTCTACCCAGGGGACGCGGACCAACACGAGGAAATTTTAAACTTGTATATGTGAATACTTTCACACTAAGTTTTAATACATACAATTATTATTTTGTAAGCTTATTTGTCACTTAACGCCTCCTAAAAGGTAGACTAGAGTAAGAATAGATTAAAACCAAAAAGTAGTTATCGATTCCTTCGGATATGGTAGGATGTAAACAAAACAAAGTCGGCTTTGTTAAAAGACTTGTAATTCAAAAACCAATATATACAATTGGTTTATTTGATTCATTAGAAAAAAAAGAAAAAAGTACAATCAAAATACTGAGATGTTATGACGATGGTACTAAATTCGCCGGGATAGCTCTTGAAAGTATAATATCGATTAATTTGTTTTAATATAAAAACGAACCATTTACATTTTAAACTTTGGAATTAATGTTACTTATTACTGGAGAATATATTATTTAACGAATGTCAGTTTGTTCAATTACCTAATTAAATTATAATTTTATTATAAATTACCAACGCTGACTAATTAAACTTATTGCACCTTATCTAAAAAAAAACATTTTAATTTTATTAATTCTCCGGATTCTTCTAATCGTTCTAATGTTGCTTGCCTCTTGCGTGTAACACCTCATCGTAACACTTTCCTTTGACATTCCTTCACGGTTCATGCAATCAGACTGTAGAATTCTCTTCCCTCTTCTATTCGAAGAAGTGAAACACTATACTCTTCCAAAAAACAATTGAAGTTGTAATATCTGTCAAATACTTAATTAAATATAATATATATTTTATTATTTTGGTCTATAAATTGTAAATGCTAAGTGTGGTTTAGTTTTATTTGCTTATTTGTAGTCAAACAAAATAAATGTATGTTCAAATTTTCTCTTTAGTATATTTGATATTTTCCATCGTCGGCGCTTGGTAAAACTTCAAAATATTCATATTTTTAAACAAAGAAACACGTGTACTGTTTTACGTATCACTTATAATTTATTATTTTGTAAATAGCCTACCGCTTTCGCTTTTCAAGAAAATGAAGCCCAACACCGGAACGTTAGACCACAGAGACAAGAAAAAGGATGTTCACATTCAGATTCAGATTCATTTATGTTTGAAAGTAACTATTATAACTATTATAACATACATTGTTTGAACGTCAATTGAAAATTAATGGTAATTATACAATACAACCAAATTAAAATTAACTAAAATATATTTTAGAACAACAATGGTAAATAAAAAATAATAGTAGACTATTTCAAAATCGACAAATTTCTTTAAATTATAGTTGAAAATACATGAAACAAATAATAATAATAAATTTATAATGCATTTTATATTAATCTTTTTCAATTTGGTTAACAATATTCTATTTCAAAATTTTTGTATTGGACTGAAAAACACTAATCACAAAATTCGTTCAAACAAATGTCGTGCAGATAAAATTAACAGTAAATAAAAAAAAATGTGTAACACATATATGACACCAATATATAAACACCTACTTAAAACTAATGTTTTTTTAATTTATGAAAACCTTTTCTTAAGTCTATGTTATTCAAAACTAGCTTTGCAAAGTCTCAACAATATATAATATGACATTGTTACATACAATGTCACTCTTTTTGAACTTCACATTTGATTAGGTCACAATAATTTTCTATAAGGATAGGTATGAATTTATGTTATAAAAAAACAATGTAATAATTTAAAAAACTATTCACAAAAAATAATTATTAGTATAGTCTTAAAGCTAATTATAATGATCAAGCTATTAAGTTGAAAAGCTAATTAAAGGAACATACTTTTCATACCAGAAAATAGTATTATTTATAATATTCATTATTCATAAAACTATCGATACACTATTTTTGTCAACAATATTAAGACCTTAATTCCTAAGTACCTAATCAATTGAGTGACATTACTCATTAGTAATTGTTTCAGTATTATATACCAACAGCTTAGCAATTATATTTTTACTTTTATTTGGTAACCACTTAGTAGTTTTTGACACAAGAAGACCCTTTATGAATTTATTTGTATCGAAAAATAATATTTTGCTGTAATGACATGTGATAGTGTGCATAAAGGTATTTAAATAATAAAGATGTGTGTTCTTAATATCTGAACATGCAGAACAGTAAGGTAAGGCACATAAAATAATTTTCTAGGTCTCTTATTTATCAAATAATTTATGAAATCAAATAAATCGTGTTTGTTTACATTTTCACTGTACCCTAACAACAAAATTACAATTATTTTTTCTTCAGAATACATATTAATTTTTTGTGGATATCAATGCCAATGCTGTCAGTGAACATTATGATTTTATTTTTGCTTTTTTCTCCTAAATCGATTTCTTTTCTTAATGTTTCAGATAGTAAATAATTTTGCTTAAAGTCGTTATGAGACAAATAGTCATTTGACTGTTTGTTCATTATAGATATATTTTTTTCCTTAGATGAGGAAATATTATTTGACAAAACGTGGTCCTAGATTTGTTTTTGTGTAATCTCATATTTATTGGATATATTTTTAAGTGCACTATTTAATCTAGAAATTTCACTTTGTAATGTACTTAATTTTAAATTATATTCTATCATATTGCTATTTATTTTACTTGTATGTAAGTGCAACTGCTCTAATCATTTTGTATTTTCTTTTCTGATATTTTGGTATTTTTTATATATAGTACTTATAACTATTGATTTTTGCTTACACTTAGCTACGTATTTTTTCAATTTTACAAGTTTTTCTCCGCATTTATTATTTATGACTTTATTATAATTAACACTATTAATTGATTTTGGCTCACACTCAGCTAATTCTTCACATAGACTTTTATTAGAATACATTGATTGTGATTTTTCTTGTTCTAAACGACAAAAACATCTTCTGCTTTTTGTAATTTGTATTGCAAATGGACATTTTGAGATAAAGCTTCTTCTTCTTTCTTTAGGTATTGGCCTTCACGTTAGTATTTTGCCATTAGTCAAAGAGAAATTTGCATCAAATTGTAAATCAATTTTAATCAGTAATTAGTCATAAGTCGTCAGTAAGTCATGTCTGGGTCTGGAGTAAAACGGTGGCTTTGTTACTCAAGCTTGTTTATTGAGATTTGGCGGCAGCG
>NJDC01001205.1:68016-79684 GCA_002245475.1 Calephelis virginiensis
TAGTACTTATAACTATTGATTTTTGCTTACACTTAGCCACGTATTTTTTCAATTTTACAAGTTTTTCTCCGCATTTATGATTTATGAAAAAAAAAACATTTTCTGCTTCTTGTAATTTGTATTGCAAATGGACATTTTGAGATAAAGCTTGATCGTAAGTATTTACATACTCAGTGAAACTATCAACACGACTTTGCAGCTCGTCTCGTTCTTTTAGTAGAATGTTATATTCACAATGCTATTTCGATATTTCTTCTTTTAATTTAGTGTTGCTATTGTTGGCAACACTACGTTTTATTTGGTCTGTTGGCGCCTAACGAACTCAACCAATGAGAAACGCGCGAGAGCGCTACGCTTGACATTAGGCGGAAGCACAGAACAATATTACTCACAGAGAAGAATTGTAACTACATATACAATAAATGCAACCATAGCCTTACACAGCTACGAGACAGTGGCGCCCCGTAGGTATAGCAAACGAAAACTACTAGAAACGGGATTCTTTTTATATTTAATATATAAATACTTTTTTATTTCTTGATAAAAAAACAAATTGGCACTAAAATTTAGAAAGCACAATATCGTTTATTCAACTTACAAAAAACACTTATAAACGCGAAGGGTACAATAACATTATAATAAGTAGAAATTTTAGGGGAAATTATCAAATAAGGCAATTATGTCATACAAAGAAAATAACAAGTAAAACAGAAATTGTTTTTAACAATTTAATTCTTAAGTTTTATAACAATTCATCAATAGTTTTTTGTGTCTGATGCAAATGCAAGAAAACAGTAGGAGCAGGTTAGGAAATCTGTTATAAATCACATTCATATCTTCATTTGGCATTTTTGTATGATCGTTTACGGATATTTTAAACAAAATTCACCGATTTCACCATTTTTAAAAACCACTAGCAAGGTAAACTAAAAAGTTTTTTGGCGTAACTATAATACGCCGAACGTCCTTTTGTAAAAATATAAACACTTGAGACCAGTAAAAACATCGTAATCTTTAAATTGGAATGATGCGGCGAAATCACAACTCACTTAACACAAAATATTGTCACGAATCAATTAATGTATTTATAATAATGGCGGCTTCGGATTTCAAACAAACCTGCAAGTCTGTGTGACCGGTTTAGTCAAATAAATAATATGAAAAATCAGCAATTACCTAAATAATTGAATAATGAGCTTTTTATTAAAATGTAACGAATATATCAATAACAATATTTTAATAACACTTGTACACATATTCATTTTTGGTAGTGCAGCCTATAGCAGCACACACACATGCAAACATTTTGTATGTGTTAAGTGCGAAAATACGTCTATACGAGAAACAGGATCCTGGGCGGAAGGAAGGGACTGGCAGTCTCGGACACAATTTTGAAATGATCGGACCTCTTTTGAGCAGTTATTTAACGTGCATTAATTATTAAAATTTAAATGTAACTGTAAGTTGACTAAATTGTAGTTTTAATTGAAATTGTTTTACTAGGAAGATAACATCAGAAGCGGTATGTAAACCTAACCTAACTTGACCGTTTCTTTCGTTTTCCACGTACCCCCAGTACGTGGAAAACGAAAGAAACGGTCAAGTTCTAGCGCCAGATCGCCATCTTTACCGCCAAAACGAAAGGATAAGGTATCTGGTAAATAAAGTAAAACCGTGACTATAAATTCGAAGCTAAATTATTGTTAAGTTTTCAAATCCGTAGAAATTTGTCCGAATTTTTAAAAGTAATAACAGATAAAAAAACCGTTAGAAAATCAATCTATGTATAAATTTTATTTCGAACAAAAATGTAAAAGCAATAATTTGCGTTTGAACTTGTCCGACCAAGATATTATTTCAATTATTGTAGGTAATGTTGGTGAAAATAACTCGTACATATCCCTAGAGCAGGTAATTTTAAAACGTTTGACGAGTTAGCTGTGGGCGTCTCTATAAAAAAACAATTTTAAACACAATACTGTTACCTAGTCTTCGCGATTTACCAAATAAACCTATAGTCTCTATACCGACGCAAATAGGGACGGCATTGCTAGCATATTTGCGCAGTAGCAGTAGAGGGAGAGCAGGTTATTCATACTTTAGTACTTTTCACAATGGAAGAAAAAAAAATATAGCACTCGTTCTAATTAAAACTGTTAGCTGTGGTCTATTCAGTCCAAAAATTTCGAGTATATCTGTATGGTACTAACTTTAAAATTGTCACGGATTGCAACGCTATTAGATATGCGCTATCAAGGAAAGAAATCATACCGCGAATAGCGAGGTGGGTACTGTCCACTCAAGAGTTTTCTTTCGAAATAAAAGAACATCGAGAGGGATCCAAAATGCAAGACGTTGACGCCCTCAGCCGAAACCCTAAACCGTCAGACGTCGCGTCAGTTGGAAATAATAATGTCTATCACTGAGGCTTACTGGTTACTAGCAGTTCAAATACATGAATTAAAGCTAGTTAATTAGGGACATTTTAGAATCAGGTTAGGCCAATGAGAACAAATATTTTTATTAGCTATGAATTATTAGGAGGTAAGGTTTACAGAGATGAGTAGTGCCCAAACGATGTATTTGACAAATTATAAAAAGTAACCACGATGACGTAGGACATTTCATAGTTGAGAAACTGTCAAACGGCCCTGTGCGGTATACTTGCTTCCGCGGATGCATAATGTATGTAAAAAGTGCGTCAAGAAGTGCTTAAACTGTATTTACTATAAAAAATAATAATAAAAAGTGTTCCTAAAGAAAGCGAGCTATACCCGTTGCCAAAACATGCGCCTTTCCATATACTGTATTTTTATCACCTGGGCCCTTTTGCCGCTACCAAATATAAAAACAAGCATTTGTTAGTGACGGTTGACGGATTTACAAAGTTTGTAATTGTATCTGCATTACGTAAAACCAATACATCTCAAGTTATAAAAAAAATTAGAAAAAGTAGCAAAAACGTTTGGTAACTCGAAGAGAACCATAACTGACGCTGGTTCATAAACACTACAAAATACACCGACTACAGTAAATAAAGAAATATTAGGCTATATAAGGGGACAATTGGTATATCGTGGGTCAATGGGCAGGTTGAATGATTTAACGAAACCATTTTAGAATATTTTAAAGTAATGGGTGCTAATACAACGGATTTATGTAAGTATGATGTTTAACATGTAATCGGGTGATTTATTATATACGTTGGCCTCGATATGGTTTTTACTTGAAAACGATACACATACACGGCTTTTGTTCACTGTATTTACAGAATACTACAATACATTTCGTTAATACTACAATGGCAATAACAATTTCTGTAACTTTTTCTACGTGTGGAACTTCTGTTCCGAGGTACCTGAATAAAATGAATAATTATAGAAATACAATTAACGAAATTATAATGTCAAAAACTTTGGTATCAAGTAAATTCTACGTCAATTATTATGTAACTTGGTTCCGCGATAGCTTTAGTCTGTGTCTGTAATTTTTCAAAGGCTGTATCGGCTGTTATAAGTGCAGCATAAATATGACAAATCAATTTTAACAATAATTCGACAGGAATTACATACATTTACATTACATTACATTACATTCGGGATTTATTAATACAAAAAAAATATTATTAAGTCCCTATTTTTTTGACCCACTGTCGACATATGAAAACATGGTACGCCTCTGTGGTCTAGCGGTCCGGGTGTTGGACTTGACTGCAACAGGTCCCGGGTTCGAATCCCGGGTCGGCCAACAAAAAGAAAATTGGATTTTTCCAATTTTCTAATAAAAAAAAATGTTGGTCGGGATCAGAATTGTGCCTGGTTGGCGATAGGCTTGCCACCTATCACATTGTGGGACTTAGTGTCTTCGGCTAGTCGTGGGTGCCTTGGTTGTACCTCTGCCTACCTCTTCGGGGATATGGGCGTGAAGATACTTTTTTTTGGTAAAACATACTGTTACATAATCTAATAAAAGAAGTTGGTTATAATTC
The DNA here is from genome assembly GCA_002245475.1 of Calephelis virginiensis. Lineage (NCBI taxonomy): Eukaryota > Metazoa > Arthropoda > Insecta > Lepidoptera > Riodinidae > Calephelis > Calephelis virginiensis. Next base: position 72,005 of record NJDC01001205.1, read on the forward strand.
ATTAATTTATTTTCGTCCTAATACTGGAATTATATATGAAAGGCAAGGAGATATGGACATTTATTTGTTATTCGTCATTGCAATATTTTTTCCCAATTCTGTTTCGATGTAAATTTTATATTAGCTACTAAAATAGATAATAAAATTTTGTGTATCGATAATGGAAGTACAACACTACCTACTACTCAATAAATATGTTTTTTAAAGTAAAACTAATTTAACTTCATTCTGTAAGGCTGGTTTTTCGTTACATTACAGAATATAGTAAATACTATTTGTTGCTTACCGGGACTAATACAATGGAAATTAAAAAAAAATTTTTTCGTGGTTTAACCGACACTCTCGAAATTTACAAATTTCGCAAGTTATAATTCATTTCAAAATTATTCAATTGAAATATAAGTGTTTAAAAGTGAAACAGTGTGTATTATTTTAAGATTTCGTGGCATAATAAAGTGTATTCATTTATTCAGGTAAACAAACACAGGCATAAAACGCTTCACAATCGAGTATTTTATGAAAATTTCAAACCTTTTAAATAAACCACATTGTTTTGACAATCAAACTCTCCCACTAAATGACTACAGACTAGGAGAACTTCACGTTCAAATGATCTGACTTTGCGGAAATGAGAAACCTCAAGGAGAGAGGGAGAAAGCAATATTCACCATTATTTTCTGCACAAATTTTTGTTTTTTAAATTCCGCTAGACTGAACGATAACTTAGTCCCAGATTAAGATAATGAAGTATTGATATATTATGTCACTAAATTACGGGAACACGCTTCTAAAAATTTAGTCTAGTGCAATCTATCAGAAAAAGAGGTTTGATAAAAGTCGAATCAAAGCAAACAAAAAAAAAATATAAAATTGGTGACTTAGTTCTAATAAAAATACAGAGTCAAAGTAACGATGGACAAAACATTAAATTGATACCAAGTTTCAAAGGTCTTTTTTAGAGTAAAAAAGTCCTAGAACACGATAGGTATAAAGTATTAGATTTAAAAGGTAGTCAAAGAAGCTCTAAAATGTATAGTGGCATAGCTACTGCGGCAAATATAAAGCCATGGATTAATATCGCGGAGTGGAATTTGGAATAAATGGTTAAATCTACTAAAAGTTTAAAAAAAAATAAGATATAAACTACATCCGTGTTGGCAAGGTAAAATTTGGTCTCATTTATTCAAAAGTCCAGATAAGAATTATACTTTCTACAAAAATATTAATACATTTTATGACTAAAAGAAAAGAAAAATATTAAATTATAATTGTGATAAATTGGCGAGCCTTGATAAAATACTTGATCGAATCGAATATTGCATACAATTATTAGTTTAGAGAGGCAATCTCGAAAATAAAAATCAAGACGAACTTGGTTCGCCTAAGTGTACTTATATGTCTTTAGGTGCAAGTGGTCTTACGGGTGGTTAAACGAACTTGGAACGCTTAAGTGACCGAAATGTCTTTAAACGCAAGTGGTTTCTTTGGTCGTCCAAGTGAAGCAGTTACTCTTTGGATGACAGGTCAACGCGAAATTTAGAATTGCCTCTTAACTTAAAGCTTGCAATATTCATTTCGGCGGTTTGATTATTTTAACAGGCTATGCACGTTGTTTCTTCAGCATTTTATCCAGACTCGTGTGGCACCTGGGGCAGGCGCCTTGCAGGATGGCCGTGTTGGCAACACTACGTTGTATTTGGTCTGTTGGCGCCTAACGAACTCAACCAATGAGAAACGTCGCTGTATAGAGCCAACGACAGGCGTTGGCGCAAGAGGGCTACGCTTGACATTTGGCGAAAGGAAGGGACTGGCATTATCGGAGTAGGGATGGGTTGTCGACGTATTTTTCGTCGACGAGACTAGACCATCTAATATTGTTCATGGACTAGTCGATTAACTAGTTGAAATCGTCGACCAGTTGACGTGTCGACCATGTGTTCTATGTAAAAGCTGCTTACATAGGATATACCTTGGACTCGAAGGTCCATCATATCATTATGTCACAAACTGTTAATAAGGTAGTATTTGGGTAATGTATAATACTTGTTAATCACTTAAATGCAGTAATAACAAACCGACAATTATGACGTGTAAGTATTTACTTACACTTCAGCGTGCATACATATAAATATCACCGCACTATGTAGAATTTTCGAGTTCAAATTCGTGTGACCGTGTGCCGTAAGAAACGTAGCAATCGACGGAATGAAGTTGATCGTTAATATTACACGGCTACGTTGACGCGTCGAACGTTGCGTCGCGACTTGTTACGAACGTCGACTACTCAAATTAGCCGTCTACGAAATGGACTAGTCCATCGATAAACGATGGATCGTCGAAACGTCCATTCTACGTAGACGGTTGATTCAATTAGTCCGTTTATTCAACACCCATCTCTATCTCGGAGACGATTTCGAAGTGATCGGACCTCTTTTGAGCAGTTATTTAACGTGCATTAATTGCTTAAATTTAAATATAACTGTACGTTGAGTAAATTATAGTTTTAATTCAAATGGTTTTACTGGGAAGATAACACTATATATAATATTTTTCATTTCATTCTCATTTTGTTCGCACTCTTGCAGCAGTTCTTCACATAAAATCGTTTTATTCTTGAAAAAAGTAAAAAATATTATTCTTGAGTTATTCTAAAGCAGACTGTAATTTAACATCCAAGAGCTTTTTCATAGCCCGATTTCGGGTAAGCATTTTATATTTTGCAAAAAGATATTAAGTATTTAATTATAAATTACTATTAAATTATGTAACTAAATTTTTTTATTTAATTTCACATCCAATCTCTAAATGGCGCTGTTATAAATGTGACTGTATGAAATTTCCTAAGAAATTATCTATTTAAACACAGCGAAGCCTTTGCTTTTAAGAAAAATAAAATATAAAATCTCTATACTATGTATATAATTTAATACACACACAAATATGTGTAAATGACATTCCTTTATTTTTTCTTGTTTACATTTCCAAAATCAGCGTAAGTAATTTTAATATTTTGTTATATCTTCTATTCCTTGTATTCAGATTTATGTATGCAGCTTCTATTAAGTTAAGCTTTTATTAAGTATTTTAAATTTTGTTTTATATTGGCATTTGACGTAATTGTTCCCTTCCACGTTCATTTAGAATATTAAAAAAATTGTTTTGAATAAAAGCAAAATTTGTATATCACTTGAACAATTAATTTACTCATTTTAACAATTCATCATTTTATAACACATAACACTAAATTTCTTGAAGATAACATTTCCACTAGTTAGTCACTAACTTTTATTCACTTCAGTCTGTTTTAATTTTACTTAATAAATACTTTAAAATTAAATCATTTTTAAATTAAATCACACATCTTACAGTGACAGTATTCACAGTCCGTCCACCATTGTTGATGATGTACGAGTATATTCCATAAAGAATGATAAATTTGTTTTAACTACGGTTATAGTGGTAGTGATATATTTAATCAAACCTGAAGCACATTACATTTTGCAATCCTTAAGCCTGTCCTGATTTCAAGGGTTCCATAAGATTCTCAAGCATATTGGGGTTTCTGATCATTTTCTGAAAAGCCTCATATTTCTCAACATCAATGAAAATAAATAATGAACTGACGGCATACTTGCAAAAGCTACTGAACGTCACATAATCATACAATATATAAAACAAACTGTATGTCACCACTTAAAGTTAATCATAGAAATATCAATTATATTACAACGAGCGATGAAGTTATTTAAATAGAAACCAAACTACAATAAGAAAAAAAGTAAAACAAAGATAATGCTCGTTAATTTAGAACAGCTGATTTTATTTGAATAAGTGAGCACAAAGGTTACAATCTCAATTATTCAACAGAGATATTCAAGACCTTAAAGAACAAAACACGAATTCCATTACATCCCAATTAATGATTCACGAAGTATGAAAAAACTCAAGATTTAAAACAGCAACCTGTTTTAGGAGCATTATAATCAAAAGTTACAAAAAAGAACAATGGAACTACAACTCCGATGGAAAAGAATTTTCGTAGCAACGTTTAATAGGGTATTCTGTCGGAGGCCGTACTAAAATCAGTATACTATTCATGGTATCGAAAGAGTGTCCATGATCCATGGATCATTTCATGGATCATGGAAATTTTGTCATGACAATAGCTAGGTTTTCCACCAAGGAAACGAAAGTCGAAAGTGCCTTTATTTAGTGCTTTAGGGCCATTTTGCTCGGGTGGAATCAATGGTTTAAATTTACAAGATGGTGTTGAATATAACAGAGATTCAAGAATTTAGCAAAAGTTAAAAATAATAATAATGATGATATAAATAGTTTTGTTTACCTATATGAAATAAGTAATAGTAAGTAGTTATAGGAAAGTAGTAGGTTATACACAATAAATAAAGAGCAGAATTTTGTTCATAGGAAGTTTGTAACGAATAAGCTCAATGGCTACTGGACTGATTTGAAAAATTATTTCATCATTAGAATGTACTATTAATTACACATGGTACAAAAAAAGTTTATGGCTACAAAAAAAACTTAAGTAATGTAGTCCAAGTTGAAAGAAAATTCTTTCATTGCATGCACTGCAGAAACTATACATCAAAGATTAAAAAACTAATACATAAAAATGAATCCTCGTTTCGTATATTTTTAGCACGCCTCAACGGAACAACCAATTTTGCCAATCATTTTTATGTTACGTTAGTTATATTCAGGAGAAGGTCCTTATGAAAAACATACGGGGAAAAATTTCAGGATAAATGTGTAAAACTATGATTTAATCCAATCACATCCATACAAACTGTTAGTAGATGTTAATGTCAAGCGATCAGATGTTCGCCTGTCGGCTATCCTACAAAAAAAAGTATCTATGTCCTCAAAAATTTCAAGATTTTGGAATTATAAATCTATATGCATCCACACGTTGATGATTAAAATAAATTAAATGTAACAAATCATTTGTTAGAGTTTTGAACCTTGAAACGCATATCGTTTTGTTAACTAGAACAGACAGATAGCATGAGAGTTTCATTATGTTTTTTTTCCTCCATATTCATTACTTTTTTGAAACAAACACGCCGCCACACAAAGCCGCTGATAAAGTTTTTACTTTAAAATTAAAATCACAAGCAAGCACCCAATCCTGAAGGATTGTCTTGAATTTTTATTGCTTGGGCAATTTCACCTTATGTGATGTTTTCTACAAGTGTACTAATTTATATCTGACCTTAACATTGATATAAGTATGATAAAAAGTGATATGCTAGTATTTGCTGCTTAGCCATATTTGTGCTAGTTTAGTTCTATATCAAAGGCATTTAATAATTATCTTTTGTCATAAAATGTAAGACGATTCAGTTAAATTTTATTTTTTAATGTTTATTCATTATTTTGAACTTAAATTGGACCAGAATGAAGTAACGAAAGTGGATTTGATTTTTTCAGGATAAATATCAAATGTTAACTCTCATTAATGGTGCAGATTATTAGGTTTTAAGACAATGCTCAGTCGCGATTGCAGCTGTTTGCAATGCAACAATCACAGTTTTAATATTTTTTTCAGTTCATAGCCGGCAAATGGTAAAATTTTACGAAAAGCTTCAGGGTCTTAAGGTGGATTATCCTCATTTAAAAACGCTTCTAAGTATAAACGCCTACGGCAGTATTCAGAGCATTACCAAGAATTATGATTCCAGATTACAGGCTATCCAAGATATTCTTAATACTTTAAGGTAAATAACATAATTAGAGGTACTGAACTATATAAGCCATTTCTCACATAGCTATTTTTTAAAAATACTTTTCTGTCGAGAAAGTACCGGGAAAATATTAATAATACACAAACTGTTATTCATTAAAATTTGTTTAATCACTTCAAAAGTATGCTCCTTCAAAAACTATACACTTACGCCAACGAATAATCCAATAATCAAATATTTTTTAAATACTGTTTCTGGAATTGAGTTCAGTTCTTGCTGCGAATTATCTTTTATGTCTTCTGCCAACTGAAAACGGGTGTCAAGAAATGGTAATATCACTTCAGGAAAGAGAAAGAAGTCGGCTGGAGCCATATTTGATGAATGTAGTAGTTTCTTGACGGCAATTGTTTAGTATTTGATCAAAAATCATGTGGCCCAAAATCCTTTTCTTTTCACAAATCTGGCCTTTTTCGTAGTATTTGCTCTCTTAAGCGCTGCATAACGCTCAAATAACATTTCTTATTTACCGTTTGAACTTTAGTTAATAAATCCTAGTATACAACACCGCGACTTTTAAAGAAAACTCTCGACCTGACTTTGAATTATGAACGAATTTGGCTTGGTTTTTCGGTTTCGGTTCAGTTGGGAGGCACTACTCCGAAGCATGTTGACTAGTTTTTATGTCCAACTCATACACGTCTCGTCACCAATGAAAATGCGTTTTATAAATGTTGAGACGGAATTAACTTATTTCAGCATTTCCCGAGCGATTTTTATGCGATTTTTGAGAGAAAATTGAGGTCTTTTCAGACTAGCCGAGCAGCAACATGTTTCATACCCAAATGATTAGCTATGGTGATACAGACCAACACGTGAGGTACATAAAGTTCACCGGCTACTTCTCTCAAAGTTGAATAAGGATTTTTAGTCACTGTTTCCTTCGCCTTTGCGATGTTAACTTCAGTTGCAGGGTTTGATGGCCTACCAGAGCGATGGACCTCGTGGCTACATCACCTCAAATAAAAATTTCAAAAATGTTGAGAAAGTATGTTTTATTCTTCCAAAATGCATCAATTTGAACATGTTGAAATACTTCTATGTATGTATAACTCTATAAAGATGCCAAATTTTTCGATGGTAATTATTATATTACAGCACTTAGGAATACTGACTTAAATTCCAAGGATGTTGAAATTCGAAAATGTTGATCTCAAAAATATTAAATTCTTAATATATTTAATTTTCAAGCCCAAATATATTGACTTAAAATGATCTGGTTATATTCTTAATGACCTATTATTGAGTGATATTAAGTATGCATTGTCCCACGTACCTATGTATGGTTATATAATATACAATCAAATTTAATTATAGTCCGATGAGAATATAATACATTTCAAACATTTTCAAAATTCAGTATCCTCAGTACTCAATTTAGTCCTTCTGAGCATGTGACAAAACCTAAGTCCATTGTCATGAATCATGAATAGGATGATGATTCAAAACTTATCCAAACAAGGTTAAAATTTTCAACAAGATTAAAATACACCATCAAATGTTTAAAAATGACATGAATGTAATCTGCTAGGATTACGTCTCATATAAGTTTAAAATTAATATCCATCCATAATTTCCATAATCCATAATTTGTCTGATATCCATTTTGATGCTTGAAAATAAGCTGATAGCCTTCAACTCCTCAACACATCTCTATAAATAATAGATAAAACCATCTAAATCTCGTCAACACACAAAAAATACAGTATCAAAATCCGGTCCATCCGCTGACGATCTACGGTACCACAAACACACACACACACACACACACACATCCCACACAGTTTTGCGTTTAGGGTGGCTATATTAACATATAGGCGACTTTAAATCTCTCGGCCAAGCCGGGGGCACCAGCTAGTGTTTTTATAAACCTGTACCAAGAATTTTGCAATGCGTTAATATATGTCACTTATGG
>NJDC01001206.1:5852-36699 GCA_002245475.1 Calephelis virginiensis
GCAAATGACAGATTTCCTAAATGTAAACTTTCTTTTGGACACTCAAGATGTTAATGGTAATATCAATCTGACGTTGCGGTGTACAACCATCTCCAAAAGTTTTCACCTTCCTTCCCTGCTAAACGAGAATTTCATACAAAAGAATTTTATCGAAGATAATGCCTTATAATCAAAATACTAAGATTACTAGCTTATTTTAAAGTGCAATCTGCAATCAATTTCACAAAGTCACCAGAATCTGAATAAACGGCATATTATTGTCTGCCCCACTAACATTGATGTTTGATATGGTCGTATTCCATTTCTCTTCTCTCTTCTATATTAAAAGCGTGACATAGAAGATAGTATTTTGCATTTACAATATAAATATGAATATCTATTCTTTAATTTGAAATTTATTGGCATTTAGTAGCATCCTAACACTAGATTGCTCGTTCGTCTTTTTATTAACGAAATGGTTTATCGCATAAATTACGACCAACCAAGCATCCTTTAAGTCTTTTCAGTTTGCAAAACCAACAATTGAATTAAATTTGATAATTAACTATTCACGGAGCAACATAATTCACAAAGAAAGAAAAAACCATATCAAATTCGCAACAATCGACCCTGCCAATGGTAAGCGTGAAATGTGTGTTTGTCATTACAGTCTTCACGGCTTTTATGCTATTTATTTCCCTTCTTAATCACAAGCATTGTCAATTTACCACGCTTGTCAACCTTAGTACCACACTCAAAAATATCCCATACAAAATACAACTGGAACTTCCAGTTATACGAAACTTCCCTCGTAGGAAATATTAATCTGTGACGCGATTACAGGGTGCGCCCTAAGTATTGTCGTCTTCTTGATGAATCGATATGGTGTATTGTGAGACTCCCCACAGCTGTCGTCTGTCACAGATAGCTGACACTTGGGCCAGTTTTTTTGACATGTTCTTTTGTGTAGCATCAAAATGAGTAGATATCGATCGCTCAATATTGTATAGGGTTTTGAGTATGAATTGAGCTCATAAATAAATAAGCGGTGTCGTGGCGTGTTTAGTTTTTTTTGCGGTGATGTACGCGTTTTCTTTGTTGGAGGGATTCGACGCGGTAGTTCGCTGAAGGGATATTTATGACTTTGAATAAATATTGTCGGTAGATAAATTGGTGTTATCCGATGATGAAAGTGTTATTTTTTGTGCTTGATTTATTATGCTATAAAATTTATAGCCGATAATTTCCTTCGTATTGTTAAAGAATTAATTGATTTTTATCGTGAAAGTTTGTTTTTTGCTTTATAAAATAAATGACTAATTGAGCCATATACAATTTGAAAATTGATAATATGAGATTATTTTTTTAAAGCGATAGGAATTTTAGTAACTTACTAAAAGAAGTTTACAAAAACCACTAAAATAAAACACCGTACCACAATATTTATCTCATTTTAATGTATGTCTAAATCACGTCCTGTGGTTAAGCTAGAATTTCGGTTATCTTTATACACCGTGATTAAATTAATATTTAACTTCACTCTCATCTACCATGAGCGAACCTGATTCAAAAAAAATGTGTAGATAAATTTATATTTCGTCAAGTTTTTCCAATTTTTTTTGTAAATGCAACTTTAGAACAAAACATAGGTTTTATTAGGTATAAATAAATAAATATAGGCCTTAATACTCAACAGGTACAAAATAAGGTTTTTACCACTAATTTGAAAATACCTTTTATGTTGTTGACTGAAAATAATATATTCTCATTTAAGTGAATGCTAAAAAAACGAAAATAAGCCACCAGAGTAATGTGGTGCGGTAAAGAGGCCATAATTTTGAGTTATCGTCCACCTCGACAGCTACGAGTAATGAAACAGCCTGTATATCACAGTTTTAAGCGCTTCTCGACGTAAATGAAGGTAATGAATTAAGTGTTTCGCTTTTACAAATTTTTAATAACTATTGACCCAGTTTGATAATAAAATATCACTTATCATTTTGAACGAATTATAAAATTGAGGCTTCTAGAACATCGTTTGTGAATTGTATTTTTTAAGTCTAAAAGGTCATATTGTGAGAATAATCGCTCCTTAAATCCTCGATTTTGAATTTTGGGTATGAAATTTAGGATATATAACAATTTATGTGATTTAGACCGCAATCGTAACAGTCAGTGAGAGTGAAAGAGTGGGGTTGAAAGAAAGTGTTGTTGTTAAAATGCGAAAGGGCATGCTCCGCTGGTTCGGTCATCTGGAAAGAATGACAGATAAATATTGACAAGGCAGATATACCATGCAAATGTGGATGGGAAGGATGTAGGTACCCTGGGAAACCAAGGCTGACATTCCATGATCAGATCACTCGGATATTATCCGAGGGTGGTGTCAAGAGTCTCCGCGTGAAGTGTCAAGAGGCGTGTTTGTATGAAAAGGGTAATGAATGTGAAGGAAGTTAGACACGTTTTTCAGGATCGTGAGGTCTGGCACTTGATACTCTCTGCCTACTCCGTAAGGGACTTGGCGTTAATATTTGTATGTATGTATGTATGTATGTATGTATTTAATGTGATTTTTTTATCACACTCAGCTATTGCTAATAGTTTTAACTTTTTCTCTAATGTTAAACATGTAGAGGTTTTTAAGCACCGTCAGCCACAAATATTTTTCAAAAAATATAGGTTTTTGTGATTAAAGAAATTGCAGAATACAATCAGTCACTTCTGGTGAACTAGACTAAAAAGCTTTTTGTTTTCATTGTTTCAGTATGTACCACACATCCTGATTATACTTCTAACGGGCTCTTAAAATGTAATCATAGTCTTGGTTACAGATGTAGCCCCCACGTAATTGAAATATACCGAGGTCATATTCATTAGTGTAGGTAACTCTAAGTTATGAGCGCTTTAACGATGCTAACGCTGCCGCTCTGGTACGTGAGCCTGCGTTTATCCTTTGTTTTATGAAAAACAGGGACGAGTTATTACATGAACTCCATTTTATGTTTTTAGAAGTTATGCTTTTTACTAATGAAGTGTTTTGGAAGCAAAATTTATTACGGTCTATTTTTCTTACTTTGCATCGCCAACACTTGAAAGTTCACTGTTTTAATACTTTTTTAATAAGCCGTCCTTTTTACAATGTTCTTTATTAGAGATAATTAGCACTTATAACAACCGTTTAAACTTTTTACACATTCATGGATTGCGACTAAAGACATTTTAAATAACTAAATTTAAAATAACTAACATTCACCTACGTTTAAATATTTTTAAATATTTGGCATTGCGGTATAAAATAACACAATATTGGTCTCTGTGGTCTAGTGGTTCAATGGTTGGACTTTACTGCATGAGGTCCCGGGTTCGAATCCCGGGTCGGGCAACAAAAAGAATTTTGGATATTTTCAAATTTTCTAATAAAAAAAATTTTGCTCGGGATAGGATATGTGCCCGGTTGGCGATAGGCTTGCCACCTATCACATTGTCGGACTTAGTATCTTCGGCTAGTCGTGGGTGCCCTGGTTGTGCCTCTGCCTACCTCTCCGGAGATATGGGCGTGAAGATACTACTACAATATTGGTAAAAACTATCGACTTATCAGACAAATTGCTTTAAAACTCCTTCATTCTAATACCTAGTCATAGAATATTTAATTGTTACGAACATGTGACATAATGCATGAGGAGGTTACGTTTAATGCAATTAGCTCTTAATTATATTAAGTATTTAAACTGTTCAATTTTTTTTAATTGTATGCAAACCTTGGCAAGCCTGATAAAGGTAAGGTTTTTTAGGTAAACGCTTGTACTTTTCCACTATACTGTACTGTATAATGACATTTACTATATAGTGAAAAAGTACATTATATATAGTGAAAAAGCGTTTACTTCAAAAAAGATATTTACGTATCAGGAATTACAATCTTTCCACTTAACAAGTTTTTTGTAACTAGAAAGCAAAGAAAAATATGGTTTTGTTTAATACAATGAAAAAATAAATTAATTAAATGTTAATGTATAAAATTTTAACATTACATTAAAAATGTATAATGTGTATAACTCTTACAAGATGACAGTAAAACGAATAGTATTTCATAATCATAAATGAAGGACCATTTCTAATAAATAAACATGTCATGTAAAACCATTTGTAATAAATATACAAACTGATTTAAGCCCAATATATGCTTGTATTAAAGGCTAGCGATTTTTAAATAAATACTGGAACAAACAATATACTTACACACAGACCGGGGAAAACACACATCATTTACACGTCTACCTCTGTTGGGAATCGAAACCGAAACTTTCGGTTCAAGTTAAGGAATTTCTTACAAGTTTACAGTTTAGTTTATAGTTTACATGTTGATGACTTATTTAACTCAACATTTTGTTGTTGTTATTTTCCAAGAGAGACGTAACCATTTTATGGTCGATGATAGACAATGAAATATTGTATTTTTAAGTATGATGTAAAAACATTGACTACAGCAAGTTACAATTTATAAAAAGTTGGTCAATGTCCTGTCAGTTTGTAATCTCTTGAAACAAATCTTATGAATTTACTGCTAATTTTAATAATCTATCTTAGATACTTTTATGACTATCTCCTAAGCCTACTATATATGAGTTACTAAGCACCCGCTGTTATTTTTCAATAATTACAAAAAAAAAAGATAAATTTCTAGTAGGTCTATCTTATACTGTAGATTGGTTTTTGGCAATGACAATTAATAGGTATTTACTAGTCCGTCAAATCCTGGCTATCTTAATATTTAATGAACTTTAATGTTCAAAAATAGTTGACTTTATTATTAACGTTCTGAAAACATCGCCTCTGTGGTCTAGCGGTCCGGGTGTTGGACTTGACTGCATGAGGTCTCGGGTTCGAATCCCGGGTCGGCCAACAAAAAGAAAATTGGATTTTTCCAATTCTCTAATAAAAAAAAGTTGGTCGGGATTGGAAATGTGCCCGGTTGGCGATAGACTTGCCACCTATCACATTGTGGGATTTAGTGTCTTTAGTGTCTTAGTGAAGATACTTTTAGTTTATACTCCCCACATTCATCCCCCACAACTTTTAAACGGCTCAACCAATTTTCATCAATTATGTCACTCTCGAATACTCGCACATAAGTTACCTTTAATACAAAAGAGGCTAAATTGAAATCGCTGCACCCGTTCGGGAGTTATGGTGCCACAGACAGACACGTCAAACTTATAAACACCCCTCTTTTTGCGTCGGGGATTAACAAAATAAAACAATATATTTCGACGTTTTAACTTATAAGATTTTTTTACACTAAATAATTTAGTACATCTAGATCACTTATTACTCTAGATTTTATAAAAAAATACATGTATGATAAAGTTAAGCATAAATAAAATAATGTATAGGCATAAGTTAAAGTAGGTATTACAATACCAAATATTAAATGGATACCAACCTTGTTAGCATGGTAAAAAAGCTCTTTAATGGATGTATAAATAATATATCACTGTCGGCTCAATATACATTTTTAATGACTTTCGTTCGAGCTGATATCTGTGATTTTTATACTTTTTAAGGAAAATAACTTTTAATAATAAGTAATACCAAAACAGTGTGACTGTTGTTACATATATACATATTTTATGTGATTATATTGTTGATTAGCAGAAACCAATATTTTTAAAATGTTGATTTTTATGCTACTTACGTATATTTAGTATATATTTTTTATTTCTTTTTTTGTACAATAGTCAAATGTGACTAACATTGACACAAATTACTTTGGACGTCATAAAGAAAGTTTTTACCAAATCGCCGTTAAATAGTTGTAATTATAAAATCTTAAAATAATAGAAAATTATGGTATCATAAAACTTTACCATTTTACTGTACTCAACAGCTTAAATAATTTGATAGGGGGCGCATCGTCAGTGAAAAAAATAATAAAATAAAAAGGTGTCGTTTCGTCCACAGTGGACGAAAATTTGTGGACGAAACGTCAGCAAGCCGAGTTAAGTACTATTGGTTGACGCTGCCCTGGTTGTACATCCGCCTACTTCTTATAGAATACGGACGTGAAGATACTTGTAAGTATAGATAGTCAGGCTGCTTTATTACTTTCTAATCTTAAATTATAAATTACTTTATAATTTGCGTTAAATCTTACTTTACAATAATGTATCTACAACAAACATCTTGATATCTGTGCTTAGACTCAATTGTGGATCTTGACATGAGGTGGAGTAGATAACAATGAGTATCGTCTATGATTTCGTCGCGCTTAGTCAAGTCAGTAGTAAGCATCTGTGTACAATGTGTCCGACATTGTAAAGCCCATGAATCTTAAGCTGATGTCCCCAAATCATCATCCAGTTCCTAGAAACTGTCAGCCCTTCGGTACACATGTAAATTTTACAAATAAGAGGCGTATCTTCATAAATCTACTCCGATCTCCGCGACCGTTGGACTGTCTTTCTTATGAATGAAAAAAAAGAATTTTAGTGCCATCGTGAAAGAAGATAGTCGTAGTTTTTTGGTAATTATTAAACTTTGTGTAAATTATGAGTAAAAATTGTTAATCAAGATGGAAATTAATTAAATTTTGTTCAGTTAAAGTGCACAAGTTAAATATTTATGAATGTATCATGTATTTCCTCGTTGCCGTCAAATCTCACTAAATAAAATTGAGTAACGATGCTTCAGCCTTACTCAAGACCCTGATATGACTTTGGCTTAGGACCTATGACTTACGTCTTATGACCTGTCGTATGAATAAAAATAATTTATTCATACGAAGACTTGGCAGCATGGCGTAAAGGTCTTAGCCGGCCCCAGAAAAAATCTGGCCTTAATTGTCAAAATTTTTCACATGAATTAGGTGTGTATGTAGTTGCTACGATTATGTTGATGGTAGATTTTAACCAACCTGTTAAAAAATAGACAGAATAATCCAAAGTTTAAGTTGACACTGCAGACTAATGTAATAGTTAAACTATTACTAACCTTGGAATATTTAATCAAGATTTTATTAATAAGACGTTAGAAGATTGACTGGCTCCAAGTGCTAGTCTTTAGTGTTCTGGCTGTTCGAAACTTTTATTAACTTTGTTTGTCTTTGTGTAAGGTGGTCCACTAAACAGTAAAAGATAGAAACAGAATAAGCAAAATAAAAAAAAAATACTTGTATCCATAAATAGAGGAACAGTATCTTCAAGTCGTATACCTAAAGAGGTAGGCAGAAATACCATCAGGGTATCCTTATATAAACTAGTGGAAATTCTAATAGATACTCGCCGCTTTCGGTTGTATGCCGGATTCCGACTGGCTAAAACCACTCGGTGACCAAAAACGATGTTTTTGAAGCTCAATCATCCAAGTATTGCAGTAAAATTGTGAAACACCGACTTTAGCTTCTATGTTATGTGTTCTCAGTTTATAATTAAATTAATTTAACTCTAAGGGCCACTTGCACGTTCCTGAGCTAAGTATTGAACACTGAATTAGCATCTAAGGTTAAATCACCTTATTTTTGACAATTTAATTCAATTTAAATATAACCTGGGAATGTGCAAGTGGCCCTAAAATCACTGAACCAATTGCCATAAAATTTGTATGAGATCGTGATGGTAGTCTGAAATCGCATTTTACCATGCATAAAGACATTAACTTTATTAAATTAAGCAGACTTCAATCGCATATCAAACATACTATAAGCCAACAGTCGAATTAAGAACTCCATCCTTTTCCTAGTCGGTTGAAATTGGCATCTCGCAATGTTATCGGATAGTAAGGTGTGGTATTATCCTAAGGCCAACACATTGCGTAGGCCACCACATACTGTTGTTCAAAAAATATCCTTATGTCATATATGATTAAGTTGAACTTAGATTCAATGCTGAAATCTCGCAAAAACATGATGAACGATCGTTTCGAGCGTCTATTATTCTCTAATGTTCCAATATATTATCTTTTAAAGGCGAATCCCATTTGATAAATCGATTTGATTTATGTTCTTTTGTGTAAAATCCAGGTGGTACAAATGTGTTGTGTAATTGTGTGTCATTTAATTTTGATTAGCGTGACAGTTTTGTTATCTTTTTATTTGTATTTTTATTTAGTAGGTAGCAAGGTTTTGCTTCGACTTAACCGGCTGATAATTATAGCTGCAATCATAAAGTCAGTGACTACTTTTATCTTGTTCTAATATGAAGCCCTGGATAATCGGTGAAAATATCTTTAGAAGAGGCTTAACATAGGTTGACAGTGCAGAGTGAATTGAGATATTTAAAGTGTACAGGTTACGTGCCGATAGATTTACTGATGCTAAGATCCTTACTATAAACAAATCCATATGTTTCTTCACCTTTAAATAAAAAAAAATGGTTCTATATACGTCTACGAATGCAAAGCAATAATACCTTGCGGATACCAAGAAAAGAAAAGATAGAAAAAATATTTATTTGCAGAACATGAGTGTTATCAAGATGTTACATTATTTATGTGTTTCTACATATTCTACCAACTTGTGGTGTGCAAATATGCGATATGTGCGTTACCAACCTAAAGTTGGGGTGGTAAACCTCTTGCGTAAAAAAAATACCGACTATCCTTTACCCCTCTATTCTTGAGAATATGGTACGCAATTAATGTTTTTTTAACATACCTATTTAACTAGGATATGTTGTAATATAAAATGTATTATAATATACTTTTTTTTCAATGTAATGATTACATGTACTATAATTATGTTTAAAAAACTAGTCATACCGGTGAACTTCGTATTATTTGATACGAGTATTAACAGCTACCAACAGTTTGTGTAGATTAAAGAATTGTTTTTGTATTCCCTGTAGTTTTCCAGGTTTAAGAACCTTCTCCTCATAATAACTGACACAAAAAAACTACCAAAATTATCCATCCGTTCAGGTGTGAAGCGATGACTACGCGGAATGAGGATTATTTTTTATTTATATAGATAATATTTTAAAAAATACGGTTTTTATCTGTCAGATTTCAAATGTTCCATTGCACCGTAAGAAGCAGTTGGATACATGGATTAAACTAATTGTTCCCTAGGTCTGTAGTCCTAGTGTTTTTCTTCAGCTCAGTCTGAGCAGTCTAACTAAATTAAATGACGGAGTTTTATCTGTTTGCTGAAGATATTTCAGAAGTGATAATTTTAGTAGTTAAATGAACGCTATTTTCCTGTTTTTGAATGGATGGATTGCTAAGCCCTTGGTTTAAAAATTTTATTGGACTCAAACCACAATACACACAAATTTTTCGCAATTCGAAGGAAACAAGTTAAATTTAGATTATACCCTGTTTCATCATAATTCTTTTAGAATGGAAAATATAAATTAAAAAAAATAAATTCCCCGTGTTGGCTCGGGCTCGTGAAAGGCGAGCATAGGCTCACCAATACCGTGACATCGTACTAGGTGGTAGAGTTTAGCAGCGTCTCGTCCGTATTGGTACCACCACCTTACCTATTCCTGCCACCATAACGTCAATGCTTGCCGTTGGGTATCAGAGGGTAAGGTAGCCGGAAAATTACTTTGGCTTGTTTACTTTCCATTATCATGAAAAAATATAATAATATATTCCATCGAATTGAATGTAAGGCGCCAATTTCCATCTGGATGAAGTCTCGAACATCTGCTTGTATTATAATATTTGTAAGTTTGTTCTGATAACCACTTTGAAGCATAGTCATGCTTTACATACCCTTTCTTTTAAAATCAGATTTACTAAAAAACCTATTTTTTTTAGTAAATCTGTTAAAACAGTACATGATAACGAAATATAATATATTTGTAAATTTTTACAATATTTGTAAATTTTAGATTAAGATTTATTTCGTATTTGAAATTTTTAAACAAAAATTTTCCAGTAACACTTTATCTATACTTATTATTATTATTACAAAAGTAAATCCGAGGCATTCAGATAGCGTGTATATAAAAAATGGCTATAAATTATCTTTTTTTATCAACAAAATGACTTTATTTCGCAGACTAAGCATCGCATATCTCAGAGATATGCCTCGTGGATGAAATATATGGCAATTTCTTTGAATAATACATCGGCCATATTTCAGCCGCTACGGGCTACGGCGTAGCACCGTAGATATATTGGTTCAGGAAGCTACAACGATGTTTCAACTTGTTTTGTTCTGTAAGGGTGTTTGGGGGTTTTAATGACGCTTTATTCATATTTTATGGGAATCGGGGTTTTTATTTCACATTTCGTAACTTTGTAATAGATGAAAAATTAGGATAATCAATTTAAATATTAGACCAGTTCATTTATTTAAAAAGAACACAAACTAAATAAGTGGGCGTTGCACTGTATTACTTATACAAATGTTATGGTTTTTAAAACTTGAAAAGAGGTAAATAACATACACGTTTTTTGGAGTTAACATTTGTACTTATCCACTGTTTACTTTATTTAACACTTTCTGTTACTTTCTAGCTAACCGGTTTCACTATTTACAGCATAATCAGGGCTTTGAAACTAAAGATACCTACCTTAATACCTAATTGGTTCAATACCTAATTGGTTAGTTGTAACAACTAACCACTTAGGTATTGAACGTTAAATCAAAAAAGTCCTTTTGGTATTTTTAGTTTCAAAGCCCTGATGATGCTGTAAAAAGTGAAACCAGTTGGCTAGAAAGTAACAGAAAGTGTTAAATTAAGTATACAGTGGATAAGTACAATTGTTAACTCCAAAAAACGTGTATATACAATGGAATCCCCCAAGTGCCGACGACAGCAAGTATAGATTCTAGGTACATAACCACCACATTGGCATTTGGTAGAACAATCTCTAAGTGCAGAGACTTTTTGGTATTGACGATACCGACGGTATATGGAAGCAGGAATTATATATTGAGCGTGTCCAGTTTTGATGATACCGATGAGCATATATTGATTGCCAACGACCCAATCAGTAGTTGGTATGGCTTCAATTTGCCAATGCACGATAAGCTTCTTACCCTACCTATGCTTATACAGAAAATGGGCGCTACATTAACATTTTTTTTTCTTACAAAGAACGGTTTCTTTTTTTATGAGATGCTAAGATTTAAAGCATGAGCTACAGACGAAACAGATGTTTAGGTGTTTCGATATACTGTTGCCAGGATGTTATGTCTATTATGCAATATGTGAGTTGACAAAGAAATAAACTTTGAATTTAAATTTCCAAGAGCATAAAGCCAAAGTCGTCATTTACTATCGTAAAAGCAACGATAGCTATCTTAGGACTTAATAAACATACATATTCATTATATGTTTTATCAACGTTATTATTAATTGACTTCAAAAAGGTGGGCATGAAACGATAGACTCCCTATTTTTTTCTATGTGTGTTAATCATTTCTCCAACATTTCTGAACTGACTTCAAATACATACATACATACATACATACATAAATACATATCTTCACGCCAAGTCCCTTACAAGGTAGGCAGAGATTATTATTTGATGCTTTGAACAGAGACAATGAAGGTTTCTACGCTCACGAATGGGAAGCCACTTAAGCCACTCTCTGAACATGGAGATATGATCAAATTTCTACAGGCCGAAAATGAAGCGGATCCCTACATTTTGCAGTCGCTAAAGTTTATTAAGGCATCCCTGAGTAACATCAGGATAACAAATATCAGCATGAGCTAATAATGGAAGAATAAGTGCTTGAACTAACACTTTCTTAGAGATTTCAGAAACGTGTACAATCCAACTAAAATCTTCATTCAACGTCAGACCAAGATTTTCAGCAAATTTATTGTAAGGTATAGTAACACCATTGCAAATTAAAGGAGGGATCATAATGTAAGAAAGAGTTACACGAGAGAAACGGTTACCAATGATAAGTGATTTAGATTTAGATTTACACTACTAAACCAAATGAAGAAACCCACTTGAAAATTCGATTAGGATCGTCATTCATAGCATTGACCTCGTCTACTACATCCAGAGGCGAAAAATGACGATACAGTTGCAGGTCATCCGCATATAAATGATAATTAGAATCTATGATTTTGGTAATCATATTAATAAACACAAAACATAGGAGGGGAGAAAGGACTACAGCCTGTGGAACTCCTGCAACTAAATCACAATAATTATATCTGAAACCCTCAAATCGACCACATTGAGTACATCCACGAAGGTAGGACTCAAACCAAGAAATGGCCTGGGGAGATACATTTATGGAAAGAAGAACCCCGAGTAAGGCGTCAAAGTCGACAGAGTTGAATGTGTTACTGAAATCTAAAAGAACCAATAGAGAACAAATGTCTTATTGTTATTAATAGCGAACCTTATATCATTAGTTACTTTGACCAAAGCAGAGACCGTACAGTGTCCTGAACGAAAACCCGACTGATACTTATTTAGTAGATCATTACACCTTAAGTAAACGGACAGTTGATTGTGCACAATATGTTCTAAAACCTTAGATAAAAACGGAAGGATGGATATTGGCCGATATTGCGATAGAGCTGTGGGAGATGGTATTTTAGAAAGAGGAATAACATAGGCAATCTTCCATTCGGAAAAAAGTATTGGAGGTGAGAGAAAAGTTAAAAATGTAGGTTAATATAGGCAACAATTCTGGTAGTAACAAAGCTATCATACGTGAACAAATATAGTCATTGCCAGTCGCAGAAGAGGATATACCATTTATGTGTTTGACTACTTCAGATTCAGTAACTTCCTGCAAGACAAAAGGGGAAATCAAAAGAATAGGTAAATTAGCTAAGTAGGATAATGTATCAGATTTAGAATTAGGATCTCGGGTTAGAGAAGGAGATGAAAAAGGTGCATTAAGGTTATTAAGATCCACGTTTGGCGCGACAGAATTTGCAACTTTCCCAACGCCAAGCGTCTTCAGAAATTACCAGACACGATCATGGTCAGAAGATTCAATGGTTTCGTAAATAAATTTACGGCGAGCATTTTTTTGTTTTTTTTTTTAAATAAAAACAACGTTGACCGGAATCGGATATGTGCCCGGTTATATGGGGCTACCACCTTTCACATTGTGGGACGTGGTGACTTCGGCTAGTCGTGGGAGCCCTGATTGTACCCTTGCCTATCTTTTCAAGGATACGGGTGTGAAGATTTTTTTATAATCTTAATTTTTTGACTTAAGACAAAGTGGTACTTTGATAAATCAATTATTAATTTTAACGAAGAGCAGAAACCCAGGGACGTTTCACCTTTTTCATAAATTTCGCCATAATGTAACGGACAAAAAGACAGATTTCCTGATGATTAGACACAGTCGCTAGCTAAAAACATAAAGCGTAGTGTAAAACGTAAATATTATTTGCTTTGGCAGAACTACTTCAGAGAAGAATTCCGTACGACATGATGGTGTAAAAGTAACTATAGTATACAATTCTTGCGATGTCTATCTTATTTTTAAGCAGTTAAGTTGCATTTTCTTCAATGTACCAGCCCCATTGTAACTTTATTGTTAAAACGTAGTTGAATCTAGTAGATTCAAATTATTGCCATTAAGTTATAATCGCATTGTTAGTTTCATCACAGTTAATCAGTTGTTTTTTAACCTAAGTGAAAGTAAAATGTAAGGTAAGTGTACCGTCGTAAGGTAAATCATTGATGTAAATATTGAATAAAATAGAAGTATCTTCACGCCCTTATCCTCGAAGAGGTAGGCAGAGGCACAACCAGGGTACCCACGACTAGCCGAAGATATTAAGTCCCACAATGTGATAGGTGGCAAGCCTATCGCCAACCGGGCACATATCCTATCCCGAGCAACATTTTTTTTTTTAGAAAATTGGAAAAACCCAATTTCCTTTTGTTGCCCGACCCGGGATTTGAACCCGGTAATATAGGTACATAAATTTAGCCGTGAGGGTCACCCATAGTATCAGCTGCAACTATATTTTTTTTACTATTAATGAATTCTGCCGTCCTACTAAAAAATCATAAGATTGCATTTTTTTGTAATTCCATAACAGCCTAGTTTTCTGTAAAACACACGAAGTGCATCCTTTTTCATGCTTCATATCATTCCTTTAATAATTCCACACCAGCGTCGGCTATTGATCTACTTTTTGTAAAACCAAACTGTTTATTATGGAAAGAACCCAATTTGTTTAAAAGTAAACGAAAGATAACCTTGCTGAGTTTAATATAACCACGAAGGACTCAACATGAAACACAGCAATGAATATAACAACTAAATGAGAAACACTAATATTTATTACTGAAATAGTAATTTTAAAGAAATAACTAAAAATGAATAATTTTTCGTTAAAACAGTCTCACATTTTTCTGAACATTTATTTTTTACCTGAACCAAAGTAATATATTTGCTTCGAGCTCTTCGAAAAGTTTTTGAATTTGTAAATCACAATGAACTGAATCTAATTTATTAATAACGTATTTTTACTGTCACTTTTAGTCTACTATGCTCAAAGAAAATCCACCGCCTTATATAATCATGCCGCCTTTATGACAGTATCGTGTTCCAATCCAGAGGGTAGGGTAGCCGGTAGATTTACACTTAAGGCTTTGCATCCCGGCTATATGACGATATACTTTTAAAAACCACGGTAATGGTATTTCTATTACCACCAGGAGAACTGTTCACTTGTTAACCGTTTTCTGTCATAAATACATGTAATAAGGTATACTTTTGCCATTCACAGATTCGTCTACTTGTTGGTCACACAAATTAAAAAAAGGAAGTTTTTTCAAAATGTATTATTTAGTATACTCTAAGCTAGGGTACAAAATTGTAACTGTCACCTTTGCAAATAAATTTAGCCACCCCATGAAAAAATATATTTTCTCGCGACGTATAATAATTTTAACTTTCCCCTAGCCCATACAAAATGGCTGTCGGCACTCGCTACTATTTTTCCTAAGCTGTGTGGTGCAAGGTATAAGTTTTTTTTTAAATTGAGGCCTGTTCACATCTTTACACTGTTTTGTTCAATTTAGCATTTATTACACGCTTATTGAAAGCTTCCTATAATGGAAATGTTCGCGTATTCGTTTGACGTGACATGGATTAATGTTGATACGAAGGTAATAAAGTTCATTATATTTTTTTTATGATATTGGAAGGCAAACAAGCAGACAAATTTCCTGCTAGCAAGAAATTTACGCCGCCTAAAGACACCGAAGGTGGTAAAGGTGCGCTGCCAACCTGATACCGGGATGTTAAGCCATGACCAAAAGTAAGTTTACCGGCTACCTTATCCTCCGAACCAGAATTGACATTATGGCTTTCTTTCCCGGTTCTTCTCTTCATAAGAACCTTCTCCAGATAATAACTACACAATTATAAAAGAATTAGCCAAACCGGTCCAGTTGTTCGGAAGTTATGCGCTTACCAATACATTTAGTGATTCATTTTTATATTATAGATGTATTGAAGTTATTTCAAAAAACTTATTTATAAAAGAAAATAACAGAATTTATGGGCAAATGTTATGCTAACTCACCAATAATATAGGTTCCATATATTTAATACATAAGCGTTTTGGCGCCATCGAGGGAAAAGATGGTCGAAGTATTTTCATAATTATTGAATTTCGTGTTGATATTGAGTAAAATTAGTCAATTTTAGTGGCATGTTGAACAATTTTGTTAAGTGAAAGTGCACAAATGAAATAATCATGAAGAAATCAGCGTATCGTGTATTTCATCGTTGCGGCCAAATCTCATTACATGACCTTGATTAATAAGGTCATCGCTTTACCCAAGAGCCTGGCATGACTTACTGATGACTTATGACTGATGACTAATTATAATTGATACAAAATTTGATGCAAATTTCTACTAAACTAATGGCAAAATGCTACCGTGTGGGCCAAAACTTAAAGGAAGAAAGAAGAAGAATATATAAGCAATTATTCTAAAAAGCTTCTCAACTTGTCATTATTTTAAATAGTTTTCATTAACAGTATTTACACAGCTGCAAGTAAGTATCTGTGTAAAGATAATGAGATCATATTTCATTACATTATATATAACTAATGGTAGCTCGTAACATATCAAACGTTTGGGTCAAAATGTTACTATCTGTAATTACTATGCAATACTATTATAACGTTTTGCCAAGTCGGGCTTATGGATTTTAATATTACAGTGGTTATTTTATACTCTAGAATCAGAATCAGAAAAAACTTTTTTAACATGAACTATACAAGTGGTACTTGTGCGCGTCAAAATTTTTTTTAAACTACCACCAGATCGGAATAGCGGCCACCAGACGGGGATAGAACTGAAAAGTTCACTGCATATACTTAACTAATTGCAACAAGTTAATGTTGTGTACTTTATATTACATACGTCTTCATTCCAGACCTAGCAATGAGATCACTTTGCGTTGTAATCACCTCTGTCAGTTAGCGGTCCGGTGTTGGACTTGGCTTCTAGAGGTCCCAGGTTCGATTCAATGTGTATTGGTCGAGTGGCTATCGTACACGCCTAACTACACCGATCATGTGTAATTGCTTATTTGACTTTAAAAAATCAGTTTAGTACCTATTTCTTGTTTTCCTTTCTTATATTAAATGAGAGCACAGAAAAGGAACGAAAGATTTACATAAAGCTCAACATTAAAATCAATGTGTCAAGTAAATCCCATATTATCTTTCTTTTAGGGTTCAAATTTGTATTCTAATGTTTATGAGACTATTTTTGGGAAATATCCTACTTTACTAATAATGCAAGTTATCAATTTAGAACTATTTTCTTTGTAAAAAATATGCAGAATGTTACACAAGATCAGTGGGCGACAAAACATTTATTTCTCGTACACGTAGGATAGTAAAATTTATATAGAAACCTCTTGGAGATAAACTTTAGCCAAAAAATATCAAAATCGATAAATTCTGTAAAAAGTGAAAAATATAAAATTAGGAACTTCGTTTTCTTGTCGGTTTAAACATTTAATGGCCAAAGTGTTGCTATTCTCAAGGTAACAAATTTACTGGACTTTTAAAAAACAGTAAAAATAACTATATCCTTTTAAAGATTCACTTGTCTAAAATAAAATCAAGAAAACCACATCCGCTTGTGAATTACACTCCAAACCGTAATAAATTCCTGAAGAGTTTCTTACACTTGGCGGGCCAGACAAAATAATTTATGTACCTAGTTTACGGGGTACTTTGGCGAACAAATGGCCTCACTGAGGTGACTGACATCTTTGTTATGGCACCTACACTGTAACTTAAGATATACTTCAAGCACTAAAATAATTCATTGTCTTCCACGTTTATTTAGTTCCTAGATGGAAGGAAAGCTCTATCTTGTGATATTTTAAGAATATTTTACATTAAGGGGCGATGTATGCTAAAATACGTCAGCAATATACTGTTTTTTTCATACAAAGCAATTATGGATCTTCGCGACAAAAATACACAAGATTAACATTAATATGCTTTATTAAGATTAGTGTTTCCAAAACACGATTCATTTCACTTGGCTCGATAGAAAAAAATCAAAAAGTTAACCCTTTTTTGAAAGCAAAACCCGTCTGTCTACTTCAATTATGAAAATATCGACACCAGATTTAACATAAACATAGATAATTATTATACCTAAAAGATAACTGTTTCAGTTTTTATATTCTTTTTCAAATTACTCTTATAGTATCAAAAATAGTGATTTGGCCCTTAAGACATTTACTTTAGAGCGCAATATTTCATAGTAATCATGGAACGGGGGAGTGCGCTGATTGGCTCTTCTGGCTGACTAAGTATGGGGCCTTAAAAGTTGAAGCTGTATGGTTTTTATTATTTGAAAGCAGTTTGAATGTTTACTGCTTGTATCCAACATGCGAATGTGAAGAAAACTTTTCCGACTATTGTGTTGTGTCGTGTACTTACAGATTGAAAGAAACAAAGGAAAAAACTGATTATATGCTAAAATTGGCGCCTTTTTTTATTTCATTTTTGGGGGCAAACGAGCAAGTGGATCAACTGATGGAAAGAAAGTGATCACCGCCGCCCACGGACGTCCGCAACACCAGTATCATGTATACAATGAATAGAATAACATTCCTACTAACACGATGATAAAGGTATACAGGTCTGCAAAGATCGTGAAAGTTAGCACTAGGTACTCTGTCTGCCCCGTAAAGTACTTGGTAAAGATATGCACGTATGTGCACGCAAGTATTTCAAAGCACAAGTATAGCAATTTGATAACATCAATGTTACAAGTATATTTCTTCGTCGTTGTTTTTAAATGAAACGTGGCCAAAAGGCAAAGGTCCAGACAGATTACAGTCAAAAGCATGCAGGCGACAGCTCATTAGGTCTCGCGATGGTATCGCCGCCTGGAACAAATGCTCGCTAATGGTCGTACGCGGCTGGTACCAGTTTAAAGACAATACGTGGTTAATGTTTTCAAATATCCTGTTTTTCTGGTT
This sequence comes from Calephelis virginiensis, assembly GCA_002245475.1. Lineage (NCBI taxonomy): Eukaryota > Metazoa > Arthropoda > Insecta > Lepidoptera > Riodinidae > Calephelis > Calephelis virginiensis. The sequence continues at coordinate 24,259 of NJDC01001206.1, forward strand.
AAGACTGTTTTATCTTATTACTTAACTTCTGTTTTTATATAAGAATACTTTTAAATGATTTAATAAGTAACACACATCCTAACTTTATGTTTATGTAAGTAAGCTAAGTACATATCTCAATTTTACGTACTTTTATTTACATAACTGGATGATTCCGTGGAACTTAAACTCGATTGATAAGCACTGACGTTATAGCTAATACAAGGTTACTGGTACGAATCGTAACTAGTCATCCAGAGACTATAGACTATAGACAACTAGCGCATGAATGACATAACACAATAAAACAAAAAAAATACAACTGAAAAAGTTTCAATTTGACAGAAAATTATCCAATAACAATATGATTCGCCATTTATTGAATTCATTTGTTACAAAAATTGTAATAAATGAAGAATCGCTCGACCAATTTCATGCAAACTTCACATAAACTATCTAGTAAATAGTTCGAACAAAACTTGAACATTTGGTTTGGATAGGTGAGCCCGTTCTTGAGTTTGAGAAATGTGGCATTGATTTTTGTTTTTGGGCCGCCACCACAACTAGGTCGCCACGACACCACAAAATATAGATAAAGGCTCAGGATAAGCAAAAAATATTGAGTTTTGTTACAAATAGTTAGACGAAAAACATAATATTTCTTAACGAGAAAAGTCAATAAAAAAATTATTCAGTTTGTTTGCTTACTTTCAATAAATTTTGTTTGTCAACTTATTAAGTTACTTTATATCTATAAAAAAAACTAGCTGACCTGATAGATATTGTCCTATAAATCAACTGACAGTAACGTTAAATATTATGTTTTCTTTAAGTTTAATTAAATTTTCTAGTAACCTGCAAAACTCACATTTTTTTCTATTTAAAAACTTGTTTCAGACAATAAAAAAAATTTTCAAAATTGGTCTTTTCGTTCAGGTTTCATGATGATCACGGGAAATAAGCAGAAAGGTTTAATATAAAGATATTAAAAGCTTTTAAACAAAATTCATAAACACTATAACATAATATACAATTTATAATATTTGACTTATGAAATCGTTCATGTTATTTATTCCCACAACAAAACCCATACGAATACGAAATAAGGAAAAAAATTAGTATGCCGTAAAGTTTTTTTATTCGTGTATAAATTAAATTGTCAGCGTAAATCAACATTTCAACATTTGGCAAATGGTCCGCAGATCCATTGATTCATTAGTCGTCATCAAATATTCAGGGAGATCGCATCGGAACCTCCGTCGAATAGCAATTATTAACGTTGTGTCTCGACACGGCCACGGCCGAGTTACGACCGTGCTAGATTTATTGTTATTACCGCACATTTCCTTCGGGTAACGTTTTAATTACACAGATCGACGATAAAGCATCCTGAGGGCGCACTTTTCTTCATTACAAGAAGGATCGCTTGCATCCCACGAGATTTATGCCTTTACTATTCCGATAGTTTTGTTCTTTTTAACGCTTAATGCTTAAGTTACACGCCAATGGAAGACAATTTATTATGGACACACTTTTGTTGATGTTTTTTGTTTTCATGCACGCGTCTCTATTGATGGTAAGAGGTAACTGTGGCTTATGCATCGACCATACATCCCAATAGACGCCTATTCTGTATAATTTTGCTTTGAAACAATTCTGGCAAGTAGCTGAGGTGCGGGGAAGAGAGGAACTGCTTTTTTATTGGCCCTTTCAATGACAACACGTCATATTTATAAACAGACATGTATGATTAGGGATGAGACATATTTAATACGAACAATATATTTATCGATATGCCTTTTATTTTATGAAGTACGACCTTGTAACGGATTATATCGCATTTTGTTATTACGCGTCACATCGCAACTATGCAACTCAACGTCTTAACGTCACACATTTTTGCGGCTGAGAGTAATTTTCCGTACTTGAATATATTAGGTCCTTACATCTGTAATTTGTGTTTTGTAGGGGAGCAACATAAGTCAAATATTTTTAATGTAATATATCTATTTAATCAAAGTATGAACCATTGTTTCCTATGCACACTTCCCATCCTAAAGGTAATTTATTGATCCCTCTACTAAAAATCGAAATCGAAATTGAATTTTTCGAAAAAAAATAGTAATCAGTTGAAGTTAGGTTCAGCTTCTGCAAAATGTTGAGATTTAATACACTGTATTTGGAATTTGGAAACCAATTTTCTCGTCTGGTTTCTTTAAACCAAATTAGAATTTTTTACTTTATGATCTTGTGAATACCTGATATAAAAGACATCCTTATCAAATAGAATTGTTTTAATTCATTAGAGTAATTCCCATCTGAACTACAGAATATCGTTGAAATACTGTAAACAAATTAGTTTTAAAATTGTCCCAGCCCTTTGAAAGTTTTATGACATACTGACCCCAACATCGCCTATCGGAACCAGTCTTGAATTTATATCACCCAGGTAACCACCTAATGCACCTAAAAGAGTTCATTTAAATCGGCTCAACTATTTAGGAGTTATTCAATGAAAAATAACAGCACCCACTTATAACAGCACAGAAGTTAAGTTTTCCATCGTGTTGGTTCGAGTCCGCTGACTAAAATAGATCACCTGCCCCTCGGCCAGGTACCTCGTGAGAGGCGAGCACAGGTAAATCAGGTAATTGTCAACAAGATCACTGGTGATAGAGTGGTGTGCAGCAACTTCCCTGGATAGTTAGCCACCGCTTTACCCATTCCTGTCGCTATAATGACAGTGCCATATTCCGATTCGGAGGGTGGGGAAGCCAGTAAATTTGCATAATAGGCCTTACATTCCGACCATACAACAGCAACGCACCTGTAGCATCAATGGTGCCTATAGGCCATGATTATCTGTAACAATTAAGTGCTTGTTCGCTGACTTCTCACATGAAAACGAGTAACTATCCAGAGACCAATTCAAAAGTACACAGAGTAAGAAGTTTTTTATTGTTTCTGTGAGTGCTTAAATTTATCGATAAAATACATAAATACCTACATACAATACTGGTACATGACCGGTACCCTATTCAGGATAAATAAACAAAAATATCGATAAAATATATTTGCACGTTAGTCCATCATTAGCTGTATGCAAAAGAAAGTGATAGCTTGAAAATCACATGTGTAAGAAAGGATATAAACACGCATCTAACAATCACGGACCAGTATATGATGAACTCCGATAAACATCAAATTATTTAAAATGTAATTATGAATGTTATTATTTTTAATTAACCTACGGAAAGTTGTACCATCTTTTCGGTAATGTGAAGTGCGGCTTTTTTTTTATTGTACCCCTTAATTGAACAAACAGTCATTTTTGTATCGATTTATTTTTATTTTTTATACAATAACGCGACAATGTTTACAGGTCACAAACCTGGTCGATACTGTTCATATCTTTTTAAGTAATAAGCTACATTAGAACAATTACACTTATGTGTTGACAGAACCGTGTTGCCGTATATGCGGCGTCTATTGGGATGTATGGTCGATGGGCTTATGACACCACAGACGCTGCAGGTTGTCTGGAGTCTAACGCCTACCCAACTTGCTGGACCAGGACATGGTACTATCATTATGTTGGCATGAATAAGTAAGGCGAACCCCTATCCGAACCTGATGCAGCACAGCACAACCTAGCACCAGTGGTCTTTTTGCTTTTTACTCACCTTTCACGAGCTGCCTGGGAGGAAGGTAGGTTTATTCTATATAAGAGATATATGATAGTAAAGAGACTTAAATATAATATAACTTACATTTTGTATCCCACAAGTAAATAGACAAGGTCTACCATTATTTGTATTCTTTTTTTAAATACAGGTCAGCAAACAAGCACAAGGCTCTCCTTATCCGTAGATTTTAAGGGTGCGTCACAGTCTTCTAGCCAGGATGTTAGGCTTATTATGCAAGTCTACCAGCTACCTTATCCTCCGGACCGGAATATGACAGATTCTTTATTACTCCGGTTATGATTGCTCCTTACTATAAAAAGCGAGAAGCCATAGTCTGGTTTAATACTTTTACTTCTTCACTTATACTAGTATACTATATGAATACTATAACTACAACGAAATATAAGGATGCTCCTGAAAATAGCACCGTTGTTTTTATTACGTCACTGAGTAATTTCAATAAATCTATATATTATTAATACGTGATGCCAAAACTTTGGACCAGGTTTTATGAAAATTGCGCGAACGCAGGAGCATATAATCTGACACACTTATAGTTTATGTGTAGGAAAAGTGTAAAACGCTAATATTTTTCAATAATAATGCTTATAAAGTACATTAAATCAATAAATAAAACATTACCCACACTACCATGCATTTGACACACACAAATATATTGATAATAATGATTATAGATCAGAGATGGCGCACTAAAAAGTTTGGTTGGAAACAAAGTAGTTGGTCTTATGAAATGAAGATGGCGTTCTTATCAACAAGATATTAAAATTTATTATGGTCGAATTTCGACCAACGGGCGACCACTAGTAATAAATTAATATTTCTGGACAAGTTACACAAATTGAACCTAACCCTATAGCAGGCAAATTATATGCTTGTGTTATGGGTATTAGTCAACAATTCTAATACATAATAATAATAATGAAGTAGAAATCTTAATAAATTTAATTAACACGGTGACTCGGAAATGCAGACATCTAAATCTTCATCGGAATCGAACCCAAGCCTTGCGGTTGGTCGATATACTAGCGAGTACGCTATCGCCTCGGCTAACAAGGCGGTCAAGTTTCAATATTTGTCAGTACTGATAACATAGTCATCCGGTGATAATTGAATATCATACCTTAAAGCTTAAAATATTTTTCGTAGTATTTTCCTATTTGCTTGCGAAGCATACAACAACTAAATTATTCTGGAACTATGTTTTAACATTAAAAAACGTTAGAGTCTAAGATCCGACGTAAGCTCGACCTACACCGAGCTGATAATAGGATGAAACCTGTTTTATAGCAAATTTAGTATATCAGAAAATATATTAAAAATTGGTTGCCTAAAAAAATCCTGGCAGTTCTTTTTTTTTTGTTTTAAATGTTTTTTATTCATTAAATGGTTCAATAATACGGTTTTATTTCGACTTAAAGTAGGTATAAGACAAAGTTGCAGAAGTTGGGTTGCCTGTTACATATCTGGATTGCCAGGTATAAACAGATAATTGTCGATGCTAGTTACTTTCATAGAATAGGATAATAGAAAAGAAACGTATCACCATATATGCAGTTTTATTCTAATTTTTTTACAAATTTTATTATAATTTGTGTTGATATATAGAGTTGCCTGAAAAAAAATTGGAAACATGAAAAAAAATATTTTTAATTAATTAAAAATGTTCGGTCCAGGATTTGTATACGCAACCCAATTGTAATGTGATTGCTTATATTAAGTATATTGACTACAGTCTACAACATACATACATACATACATATCTTCACGCCAAGTTCATTACGGGGTAGGCAGTCTACAAAATATGTTTTATTCTATTATCAGCTCGGTATAAGTCGATGTAGGTTCGGATCTTCTACTATTAGACCCATTTTACATTTAAGTTATATTTTATCAAAATCCTCATACATATACAAGTTGAGATATTAAATAAAAAATAGTAATGGTCTCTTATATGACACAATGTCACAGACAATGTCAACCATTCATCACGCTTTGATGGGCACTGGACATTGGACAGGTATTGGACAAATAAATCTTTTGAGATCAAAGCTGTTTCTATTTACGACCACACACAGCGACGTTCGGTACAGGCTCTTTGACGTATAGGTAATAAATTCGTCTGCCAGCGGTATCCAGGTTTGATTTCCGGTCATAGATTTTATTGTTGCCCGTGACTTCGTTCGCCATTTTTTTTAATCTCGAAGAAAACCCTATCAATATATATCGAGTGATAAAGAACATTGTTCTAAAAGCATATTCAAATTAACGGCAAAAAAATTCAGTAATAGCGATCTATTTCTGTGCTCTAGAGGCCCAGGTGTAGGACTTGACTGCATGAGCAGGCCCCCGCCACTCGACCGTACCTACAGTGATAAATGCCTACAAATTCGCGTGGAGCCGCATCCACTCTGACAGTGAATGTCGCCGCTTACGCGTAGAGCTCACGCGTGTGTTTATTAAAAGTTTTATATGTTTAAAATAGAATAACTGGTTTAAAGCATTGCTCATTTGACGGATGTTTGTCGAAAAAAAAAGGACGAGGGACTGCCATTAAAAAAAGATTTAAAAAAAAAATTCTTTATTTGCTAGCTATACCACCTACATATAAAATACATACAAAACTTGAAATTTACTGCAATTATGTAATTATTTACTTTATTATTATATGTGTATAATATTACATTAGTCACGACTAATTTGTAAATGAAATGAAAAACAATACTTAAGTATTTCAAAACTTATTTTTATTTCAATGAGTAAATCCTATCTACCTACTTATGTATTTTAGATTATCTTGTTGATCACAAATAAAAGTAGCCTTAAGTAGGTAGGTAGGTACTTTAGTGCTTATTATTCTGTACTTAAAAACTAAAACTTTTTTTCTTTTTTATTTCATATTATGAGAGACTACCTATCATATTTATTGCAATATATTCTGTCTACCTAATTGACCGAGTAATCATACGCATCAAACGTAAGATACAATAAGTAGTCAAGTTTCTCCTCCGATTCTCAGACCCACTCAATATACTCACAAAATTTCACGAAAATTGGTTAAGCCGTTTCGGAGGAGTACGGTAACTAATATTGTGACACGAGAATATCTAATAAATAAATTTTGTCGTGTCACGGTGTTCGTGATTGAACTCCTCCGAAACGGCTCAATCGTTTTTCGTGAAATTTTGTGAGTATATTGAGTATGTCTGAGAATCAGCCAACATCTATTTTTCATACCCCTAAGTGACAAGGGTGACACACCCTATTTTTTTCACTAAAATCACAATAAAAAAAGTAGCAGAACATCGTCTGCCGGGTCAGCGAGTTGTATATCAGGTGGTAGATAGCAGCGGCAGCGCTGCCGCGGCTGCAAGCCGACGACCCTAACACCATAGGTATCGCGTCTCTCGACGCTAGACAGCGACAGAGTTATGCGTTAAAAGAGAGCGGGAATAGTTAGATGAATATCTCGTGAGGTACGGAGCGCTGGTACTAGCTGAATTGAACTTTGTTGCTTAGTTACAAGAGTCGCTATTTGTATGAATTGTTACAACGAAGAGGTGGTTCTGTACGATAGTACATATTATTCTGTGGTTTGAGGTCCTTTGATTCGGGCAACAAAAAGAAAATTTGGATGGTCCAATTTTCTAATAAAAAAAATCATGCTCGGGATTGAATATGTGCCCGGTTGGCGATAGACTTGCCACCTATCGCAATGTGGGACTTAGTGTCTTCGGCTAGTCGTGGGTGCCCTGGTTGTGACTCTGCCTACCTCTTCGGGGATATGGACATGAAGATACTTTACTTCTTTTTAGTTTTAAATACTAACATCTGAAAACTGACTGATGATGAACTGACTACTAAAAACTGAATCGCCTGCTTAAGGAAACCTATGTATTTTAGAACTCTGAAAATTTTCTACATGTATGTATATCACATATATATGTATATCTATAGCACATTTACTAGGTTTAAGGTATCAAACATTGATAGCGTTATAGTTCACTGATTTTGGTCCGACACATATACCTATGCGAAATTCAAAATTCATACCAATCTAATTAAATAACGTGCGGAAATATTTCGAATGTTTACCTTAAACAAAAATTTGCATGGATTTAAATAGACCGCAGCAAGCGGTTGAAATTTTTGGACAGGGATTTACCTAGTATAAATTCCGAATTTATGCATGTCTTCTTAAATGTCTCTTTCAACAAATCACTATTTAAAAACTGTTGAATTTTGAAATTTATACCTTAAAATTAACTTAAAAAATATTTATGTTTAATATGGATAGTGAAAGAAAAGGAAATATCATGCCCAAATTTGAAATTGTAGAGTTTTCGCTGAAATAAACATAATTACGAACATAATAATGCAAAATAAAATTATTTTTAGAGGTATTATAAAATAGTGGCATGACTTCTTTAGATCCCGGGTTCGATCTCCAAGTCGGGCAATAAAAGAAAAAATAGAAAATGTGTATTTTCAATTACATAAAATACGTTATCCGGAATAGAATATGTGCCGGGTTGGCAATAGGCTTGTCACCACATTGCAGATCTTAGAGTCTTCAGCAAGTCGTGGTTTTGCCTCTGCCTACATCTTCAGAGATATGGGCGTGAAGATACTTATTTTCAGTAACAAATGTATATGGGAAACATTCACTCTACACGTAAATATACCGATATTATTGGATTTATACACCACTGTAGTCAGTTGTAACAAGGCGGTAGACATATTTGATATTTTCCATCGTCGGCGCTTGGTAAAACTTCCAAATATTCATATTTTAAAATGAAGAAACACTTGTACTGTTTTACGTGTCACTTATATTATATATAGACCCCTGTGCAGTAGCTCGACCAAATTTATTCCACTGCCTTTTTTATTCCTGCTGTCATAGTTTCATATCACGAATATCGTGTTCGCTGTCGAAAGTTATAGCCCATATACTTACACACGTCGCTAAGATTCCAATTCTATGACGAAGACCTAACAGTACCATATATGTTGCCTATAGATGACGGTTGTTTGTTATCATCAGGAGGCCTGACTGCATGTTCATTATCTTGCAAAACCATAATCTATACGCTGTTTACCTTCTCAAAGAAAAGGACATATCTAAAACCCCAAAACCATTAGTAAGTGACCAGGTAATACGGATTAGTTTTATTAGTATTGAAATGATATTACATGAACTACTACTTCCTCATATAAAAATAAATCAAGGAAAGCAACAATTACAAATAAATGATTTCATGTTTCAGAAGTATATCTCACAGCAAATCTTTGATCGAGTAAGTGCCAACGCAGTATTCCCACTAATCATTTATTTCCAACACAAAATGTCAGCCAAGCAATATTCAACCTTATTGAATCTGATTCAGTATGTTCACATAGAACAGATTACAATTACTCGTTTCTATTCAAAATTGTTACTGAACGCATCATCGGCTTTGAGTATTAACATCCTCATTTACATTTCAATGATTCAACTTTTTGTGCTACACTCAAAACAGTAAGCGTAAAATGGAATATTGAAGAGTGTGAATAAGTCCCATATTAGCTTGTATGTTGTTTGAACTCACATTACAACGTGTGACATGGGGTCGTCCTGTGGCCATTTGTCACGGACGCCATTTGTACTTGTCGAATCTCAGCCATTAGACGAGAGTGTGACCGCATGGGGCTATTGCACGTCCCTATTTGGACGATATGTGATACGAAAGCCACAGCCTAAATTATTTTCTTTCAAATAACTTGTGAAAGTTACAGTAGTATTAAAGAATTGTATGAGTTCACATTTAAATGCCACATGTGAAATAATTGGTAGCATAGTATGAACGTGCTTGAAAGGACCAACGCTCCTGTCAATATCGAGTTGTATGAGAAGCGCTGTCGTGTCGATTTATCTTACTTTGCGGCTATTGTTACAGGCAACTGTGGTTACAGTTGATTTATTAGCGGCTCCGCTAATTACAAATGGCAGTAGTTCATTAATATTCTGTGACACGCAATATCTTCTTGACATTTGTCCGAACGAATCAGATGCGTCAGCTTTAAAATCACTTAAGCGAAGCATTTTGAGGCGCAATAAATATATTCGCATAAAACTAAAGTTTATCTTTGTTCCCTTTGAAGTACGGTCCGAGAAAACAAACAGAGCAATAAAGAAAGCCTTTATCGGAGCCACGAGTCGACACGCGAGCTAATTTACAACACAGCCGTGGGTTTTATCTTCATTAACCCATCGATTCACAATTAAGACGCGGAATAAATCTCCGGTAATGCGCTCCCCGTCCGCGCCGCGCGCCGGTTGATTCTACTTCAAACAGATGTTATGTATAAATAAAGCTGCACGGAGGCAGCCACTCGATATATTCCTGTCCGCGGCAAACTTTACAGATCTATCAGCGCTCGCTCTTTGACAACAACTCTTCGGTATCAACATAGAAATTTGAACCTTAATGAATTTAAAGTCGGAAAACTATCATAAAGTATTCGAAACCTTACAAAATAATGTTACTAGTAATGATGACTTTACTCAAGGTAATGATGTTATCATTAGAGATATGATTGCTGTGGTAAATGAAGTGACATAAGTCGTTGTAAATGAGGGAACAGAGAAAACCTCATCTTATTTCCAGCGTAACGAGTTGATGCTCACATTCGATTATCTGGCCGCGGTATCCGAAGCATTACGCTTGATGTATCGACGGCGACTGTACGAGATTGTCGGCTATTCGTTGATTTAGTACACCCATTTCTTCTTGGCACTCTATACGGGACGGATACTCATCTGTCGCGGTGTGACGAATCACGGCCATCGGAAAGCGCAGAGGGTCTTTAATGAATTGTCCCAAATAATTGGGATAGTATTTTATATCGATATCATTTGTTCCTTGATCGACACATTTGTTATTTGTCGTTGATTTGTGTGATGTCTTAACCTTCTAGAACGTGCATTTGTCTTCCTAATAAGATTAACGATAGCTCTAAATCGTTTCTCACCTAGAGATTTCCCTTCTGATAATGGAAACGTGTGGATATAATCTTCTTTTGAAACATAGCTTGTAAATGCCATGTCGCAGGATCACAGTTTTTAGTCTCAATCTTAACCTTTTGAATATTATTAAGAATTCTATCTTGTTACTGTATGGAATATATTGACAACTACATTAAATTCAGTCTTTTTAAATATGAATTAGGCAAGATTATTATGTCAGCATAATAATAAGTACATATTTGAAATAACATAGGTACGATAGTTGGCTTTTTTTTAATAACGTTATGGTGATCAGAGTCACCAGAATTTTTTTCTTATTTTTTTTTAATATTTTATAACTATTGTTACTTGTGATGTATCTAAGATGCATAAACTTTTTGAGATTTTCTTTGGACTTAATTTAAACTAAATTCTTTTTTTGTAATTTTTCGTTGTTTTGTAATTTCGTAACTGCTTTACAATATTTTACAAGCTGCATTATTTATCTTGATTTTACCTGTATTGATTTTTTTTATTAACAGAGAAGTGAAGCAAAGGATTTTTTTTAGTCTGCTTAAGTGTGGATAAAATATGTCTTTTAAAGTTTGAGTTTTGTAAATATTATTAATGGACCAACTCATATACCTACTTTATATAACGTATTAATATTTCAACCAGTTAAGTTTTATTGAAATAGATGCTGTCTCGGTTCAAGTATACTTGAGTGATTGATGTGAGTACTGTTTTGACCTCTCAGAGGCTCATCAAACAAGGTTTGTTTGCCGACGAGCATTCACCGTGTTGTCGAGTATAGAAGCCGACGGTAGCTCGATAAGGCTGACTTTGATGCATGCCTTTACATCATGACCGACGTGTGCTTTCGTTAAGCTTAACCTGTGAATACACTCTTGTAAAACAAAATCACAAAAGCCGTTTGAAGCACGCGTACGTGGTTGGGCGGTACAGGACTAAAATATAACTACGAGTAGTATATTTTTTATTATTTTACCTGTAGTATTTTCTGAGTGTAAAATTACTGTCAATCGTACAAACCCCGTGATGGTCCGGGTTCCTTTGCAGAATAGACCATCTGCCTTCCTGCCAGGCAGCTCCAAAAAGGCGAGCATAGGCTTACCGTCACTAACACCGTGACACCTGACTAGTTGCTAGATTTTCGCAGCTACTCACCCGGATTGGTACCACCGCCTTACCTATTCCTGCCGCCATAACGTCATGTCGTGTTCCGGTTTGGAGGTTAAGGTAGCCGGTAAACTTACTTTTGCTCGAAGCCTAACATCCCGGCCTCAGGTTGGCAACGCACCATTACCACCTTTAGTGTCTATAGGTGGCGTGAATTTCTTACCATAAGGAAATCCGTCTGCTTGTTTGCCTTCCAATATCATTAAAAAAAATATTTATTACAAACTTTTTGTTAAATATAAATAGATCGAGCCTAGATTCTTACTTAGTGGATGGTTTTTATGTTAAACCACATATAAATATTATGCGTAAAATAGTGACAAATTATAGAGAATATTTCAGAAAAAAAAAAGATGTAAGAGCATAATGTGTTTAATATTTTGCAAAGACTGGTTTGCTTATTACGGAGAACCGGTTTATTAATAGTCCATTTCTGTATTCAATTAATGTGGTTTTTACAACATAGTTTTAGCAATTTACAGTTTTAGTTATGATAACAAGTGGGAAAATTTCTCTCTGATTATTTTTAAACAGGACAAGTGCTATAACACCCAAGTACTTTTCAACAAG
>NJDC01001206.1:50535-62882 GCA_002245475.1 Calephelis virginiensis
CCCGGCCATAACTAATGTTTGTTATCTCAGTTATCTTACCAATGGTCAAACGTCGGTCACCCAGTACGAGATCACAAATTTTATCGATGTTTTATTTCGCGGTAGAGGTAGGCCTTTCACTCCTATGATCATCTTTAATGCTCTCACGACCGCGCTTAAACTCAGCTACCTACTTCTTGACACTGGAATACGATGGAGCAGACTTCCCCAAAGTGCTCACTATATCTTGATGAATGGTTTTTGGTGATAGGCCTTTTTTATTGAGGTACATGACTGCACGGTGTTCAATTTTCTCCATTATTGAAAATTGCGTCAGATTTCTTCAAACAAATAATCACAGAAAATTTATATTGTGCAGTATCGGAATGAAACTGCGCACAATAAATCAATATGATTTATTGTGCGCATTTATTATTTATCAACTAACAAATTACGGTAGATTTTAAAAAGATGTCATAGCTCCATGTAGGTTAGGCCACGAACTTTTGGATCCACCCTCGTATCTACCTACACAAAAGAATAAGTATAAGAAGACTCTTGGCACCACCCTCAGGGTGGTGGTAGTGAGAGGATCTCTCTGGGTACCTACATCCATCCACAGTCCCATTGTATATCTGCTTTGTCAATCTCTCACCTGTCATTATTTTTGCATTACTGAACTTGCGGAGCAACCAAGGAGCCCTTTCTCATTTTAACACCAACATTTTATTATAACGCCAGTCTTTCTCGGATCTCTCATCGTTACATTACAGATTTTTCCTAGCGTGCATTTCGATTAAAATAAGTTAAGTTGGTGCTCAGAAAAATTACAACCATTGGACAAAAAAATAACCCTGTATATAGATGTTATTTTTTTATAGATTTGTATTTCGGATTTTCCACAACAGTTTACAACGTGTGCAACGTGACAGTTAATTATCTACTGATTGTGACCAATTAATGGAAGTGTACTTACGGACCTAATGATACAAACAACAATGACCATCGTTCATACATTGAAAAACCTGTCAAATGATTTTTTATTTACGTGTTGTAATCGAAGAACTACTATTGTTTTCAACGTAATATTGTTTACTTTAAATGAATATTAATTCAATTTCTCTTATTTAAATCGGAAGGAAAATCTATAGAGGTTATATTTTTTTAGTGTTATATAAAATGAGTGAGTTTTCAATCCAATCGAAAAACAATAATCAATATCCGTGTGTCACAAGCCAAAAGTAATCGTAAGAGGATCGTGAGAAATTCAAAAATTATAACAAAATCAAAAATCTGAGATCTCATAGTGTAGACCTCCGTTATGGACAGTTTATAAAGAATTTTACTCTTTAGTATAGACAAAGCCAAAGCCATAGATGCCAAAGCAAACGAAAAACTGCCAAGTGACATTTGTGTCTGTCAAAAGTGTTAAACTAATCTCGCATGACATGACGTGACAGCACTGTCAAAAGTAAATATAATCATTTTCACACAGAATATTTTTCTGTGTGTTATGATTTTTTAATTATGATTCTTTTGGTATACAACTGAAAATAAGTATTTGTAGTTTAATTATTCGTATTTTTACTTATAAATAACGTTTAAGCTTCTTTAATATAGTACTAATCATTAATCACAATTAAAAACGGTATGTAGTGGCAGTAATGGGTGGGTAACAATAATCGTGGAACAGAACATTTCAAACAGACCACAGATAATCACAGTTGCTGTTTATAATGCCTATTCTTTATGTATATATATTTTCTTAAGACTTTTTAGAAATTAAATACACTCATTTTTAAACCTGGCAAAAAAATGTAATAAGCGATTTTATAATAACAAAAAATCAGGATTTTTTTGAGATATCTCACATCATTATTCATGATAACTACTTCTCAGGTAATTTTTGGGCATTGTTCTTTAATAAAATTAAACAAAATATACTCATTGCAATCGGTTCATCGCTTTAACAGTTATGATGGCACAGACTGACACACAGACATAAACATATCAAACTTGTAAACATTTTTACCAGTCCAGTTGGGGGTTAAACACGGGGGTTAAAACATACAATACGGAAACCAATCAAATAAAATAACAAATTACATAATAATTGATTCATGTAAAATTTTTAATTTAAAATTCCCACGATTTAATTGTTTCGAAAATACGTAGGCTGTAATTGTCTAACAGCCTCAACATAGAGATAAGAATGATTGTATTTATAGATTACATTCAATTAATAATTTGTTAAAACAATGTTTCTCTAATTTTAAAATAAACTACATTTTGTTAAGCCGACCTTAAAATACACAATGGCGTATTAAATGAAGAATACGAATATTTCTTACGTGTGGTAACCGTACCATAAAATTTTAGCCTCATTTTATGATAATATAAATGACAAAACAATTATCTTTCCATCAGTATTTTATACTTTAAATTAATATCCGAGACAAGGTCTGTGAGTAATTAATTTCACACGGTCCAAGTATAAAGTAATAAGCGGTTTTAGCATCTCGTGTGATTTAATTGAAACTATACGAAATCGACAAACAAGCAATAATCTAAACAAATTAAAACCACAAAAAACTTTTTTATTTATATAAAATTATCTTGATTTTCTATGAAAATATAAAAATGCAAAGGATACAAGTAACATTAAAGTTTGTTAGTTTTGCTTCACAATATTTTCATTGATTAATTATTAAATTCGTTTGCTTGTTATAAATAATCATTGAAACTATTTTAATATAGTAAATATTGTTTCCAATCAGTGGCCCAGATCTTTGTCTATTATAAATAAAGAAAATAAACAAAAACGCCTTTTTAGAGCTGCATGTCAACTTTAAACTTGGATAACTGTAGACTGTATTCTTATTTTATGTATGTTTCTAACTCTGTAAAACGTAAATCATCATCAGCAGAGTACTGAAACTAACGCCTTACTGTTGTTCACATAATTGATGTCTACGAATTATTATAAAGTTATTGAAAATATTATATTAATGTTAACACAGAATATTTTAAGTTAATTACTGTATGTTTGTTGCCACATCATATTCAATGTACCGGAATAGTATTAAACATGTCTTTAATGTTAAATCATATGTGATCAAAATCGGGCGAGTGAGATCCCCCTTTAATCCCCATTTACAGTAGTCATTGCATCATGCCTAAATGGATAGACCAATTTTACAAAGTCATTCTTTTTATCTTGGTTATTGTCCGTACAAATTATACATAGCCACTATGTCAAGTACGACGTTCGCCGGGTCGGCTAACTGCTAATACATTTAAACGGCTTCATTCCATATAAGCAAAGCGGCGTACATTGGACAGAAAAAAAAATATGTAACAACGTCTTATTTCTTTAGTGAGAGTATCATATAAATCTTATGACTTACACCATCATTCATTTTGGCCCTTGTCAATTGTGACACATTTGTCACATGCCATTAAGTTTCACTTCATATTCTTTAACGACAATCCAGTCATTAGCGACATTCTTCATTATTAATTTATACTGTGACAGACGAGTAATTATTGTCATGCTATGTCTATTGTATGAACTTCTTTTACAGAGATAATTACTTTGTATTATCATGCTAATTTATAAGAGCTAATAACATTTGTTTTCCAAGTGGTATTTCCTACATGGGTTGGCAACTATAGTTCAATAAAAAAGTGCATACATGACTTTTACAAATGGTAACATACTTATTTTTACGCCTTTACTCGTAGTAAAAAAAAAGTTCACGAGCCGTTTTCCCAGTGTGAAGAATCCAAATAAAAACTCGACAATGACAAGCACAGTAGCTAGACAATAAGAAAAGTGGTTGTACAAATCTAGGCATACAGTTGTTTTGTTTAATTACCTAATACCTTGTACGCATCTTCTTTATTTGAAAGTGCACGCGTAGTTCAGAATATCGGCTAAAAATAAAATTCGTCTAGTGACACTAAATTTAACTCCATCTAAAAATATCTCATATTTCTATTAAATCATTCAGGTTTTATCCAAGGGTTGTGTTGTCAATATTCTCCGAAATAAGCGTATTTCTGTAAAAAGAGCAATTAATGTGGTGGAAGCTAGACAGCTCTGCAAGGATATTGATAATTGACACCCGACACTCTCTGCCTATATCGCATGAAATTAAGCGTGATATCAGACAGTTGCCTCGCCAAGTCAGATAAAATATATCAATTGATAATGTTCTTAAAGTTTTTGAGTTCGTCGCAGTTATGAAAACACGTGCTTTTAATAATAAACAAATTCCAATAACATTTTTTGGAATACCTTCAAAACATTTTTTTTTAATTACGGTACGTAACGGTACGTTTCTATAATTTTGAGCTAGGACACGTTATTCATAATAAGAAAGCTACGGCTGAGATTAGTTTAAATAAATCTATGTAGTTTAAGAATCTTCATTGTTGCTGTAAAAAAGGAAACGTTGTCACATGAATTATTTATATTTATAAAAGGTCTATTAAACGCGTTCACGGCACAAAGTGATAAAGCGATTTGATATCCACCAGCTTAATATTGGGGTCGTTTAAACTTATATGAGGTTATTGTAACCCTCAAATGGAGTGTAAGGTCTTTTGTACCCTGAGCCAGTGAACAGGACAGGATATTCGACAATGCGTGATAGAATCGCTTGAACGATTGGGATTTGTGATAAATGCTGCTCGCCGTAGAATATTAACGCAGTTCATTGTTACTGGAGACTTGTTTTCATACAATACATGATATTTTTTATGCCCAGATTTTATTTTGATGTTTGAGTGACTTTTGCAAGCTGTTACAAAAAAAATATTGTAATGTTAGAACACTATGGCATTGGATAAAACTGGTAAAAGGTTTTTGGTAGAACATTTTGTCTATTGGCATTGATTTAAGTTCAAAACCATAAAAAATAATTTGACTTATTAAGTTTTAAGCACTACAAAGATTATGAAGCAAATCTTACTACAAAAAATATGGACCAAATCCTATTCCTGTGAATTTAACAGTTTTAGATGATAACTGTCAATTAACAAAAAAAACGATCTCCATATATGACAATAACGCTTTACTAATACTTTGGCGAACAAATAAACAAATCTACTAACTGTGAAAAGGTTTCAAAGCAATTATGTGATTATCGGGTTATGATCCGATTCTGCATTCGAATCTGGATCAATCTAATAATATTTTGTTAATTTTAAAGAATTTAATTAATTAAAAAAAAAACTTTACAAAAAAAACGTAGTAAAAACACAACAAACACATTTACATTTTCTACTAAAATAAATTATGTACCTACCAAAAATATATTAATTAATTTATTCTATTCTTTATTAAAATCTTTTGGATTATTGAATGGGCTGCCTGAATAACCGCTTAACATTTAAACTTTTTCTTACCAACGTACACCTTTTGAAAACATCCTTTCAATCTCGATTTGATTCTAAAATCTATTAACATATCAACGGGTACAAGTTTAACAATGTTGAGGGGTGGAAACCCTAATTCACCGCGCTGGTCCATAATACCCCACATGCATAATTCATCCACTGATAATATGTTAATTTACTTCACCTTATGTTTATGCTAATCGTAATTGGTTATTTCGTTGCACAGATTACGACAGTGCTCATCAATCTCCTGTGTTCATCTGTCACGTGTAATCATATCGTGAGCGTTTGTAAAGAAACTTTTAGCCCCATTAAATTTAATGGTACTGCCATAATAATCTCAAAATTAATTTGAATAGGTTACGGTGATTGATGAAAGCATACATTAAATATCGAAAATACTTTGAATTAAAATAAGTTATATTTTCCCACAACACACTTTATGTTACACTTCCAACCAGTTTCACTTTATACAGCCTAGAACTAAATATTGTCTTAACTGTCAGTATTGTTTTTAAATTTCTAATGTGTTTTGTAATAAAGTAATAAATAGATAAAATGTTATGTGTTCCTTCAAAAATACGCAAATTGAATCTAAAGCCGAAGTACCCAAGCAAATTATATGCTTATTTTTAACCATTCTAATACTAAGAACAACTAAACTAAATAGATACCAAAATATACTTAATTGGAAGCCAGACCCAAAAATGCAGCCATTGTTGTTCATTACAGAATTGCCTGCCGCGTCGGGAATCGAACCCCAGTATAGAGGTAGGTCAGTGGAGTTAGTAGTAGTTTTGATAATTTGACTATACTTCATTTTCTCATATATATATATATTCGTACATTTCATATGTAAATTTTTTTTCTTAATGCTTTTTATATAATACAATATAAAACTTTACATATTTTGTTCTTAATTTTTATGATTCTTTCCAATTGATAAACCGCCTATACTTATTGTCGGGAAAACACTAGCAATGGGTATCACTTCGTTATGATTTTTTTACATTTATTATACTAGTAATTTACGTATGTAACGTCAATGTCTAAGAATAAAAACACAACTAATTTATTCTTAGACATTATTATTTCAATATGAAATTTATGTATTTTTGATTATAAAGCCTAGATAAAGCCTAGAAGAAAAATAAATCCGGTTAGTTATAAGGGAACTTAAAGTGCATTGTCGAAAAGCATAAATTGTATTAAAAAAAAGCTTGTATAATATATTAGAATCCTAACAAGTGACAATGCCGAAAAGCACAGATTCTGCTACGAATAGTTTTCCGCCTCTTACTGTTTTGTTTTTTATAACATAAATTATTGATATATTTATTCTTTTTACTTTTATCTTATATCAAGTTACTATAGATTTATTTATTATAATATTCATTTATTTTATTTTTATAATTTTTGATATGTAATTTTATTTCTTCTTTTTTTCGGGTGGTATTAATACAGCAACAAATAATCTAGTAGTAACCTCTGCTTACCCTTTAAATGTTTTATTAATTCCAAAAACTTCCTTTGAAAACTTTTCAAAACATCTCTTAGTTTTCTGAAGACAACTGTACATTTAGTTTAATGAAAATAAACTAGATGGCGCTAGTAGTAGCAAAACTAATAACTAATAGATTTATAAATAAATATGTCAAAGCCGTGTCAAGCTATCTAAAGTAGGTAATTAATTTTATAACTTTAATTCTATAATGTATCACTGCACTACATAATCATTGCTAATGAAAACAACAACGATTGAACTAGTACATTATTTGACTATTAAATTGTTCTACATTTCTTAATTATATTTTTATTAGCACCATAATGATGATTACGTGTTGAAATTTAAGTGGAAAATTTAATTACCGCGTCATCGCGAAAGAGTAACAGCAGTGTAAACTAATAACAGCAACTGTAATTGATCTAGTTTCGGTTCAATAATTAACGCGTCATTCTCAATTCCAACAATACCGTTCAACATTTTAGAATACATTTAATAAATATTGTCAGTCTCTGTTTATTCTACTCTATCACCTGTCACTCAGTCTTTTCGTGCGACCAATTATGCTTTTGACAGTTGAGTTTCGACATGACATGGGCCTAATCAAAATAGCATTTATTAAAAAACTTGGCATTAACAGGGCTGACAGCTCACGGCTTTTGTTATTAATGACATTCTGAGTTTCTCGCGTGTAGACTTTTTATACTTTTCAATAAAATAAAATTGTTATGTTTTTCATGGATATGCATGTAGGCGGTAGCTAAAATCGTGCTCGCGTGATTGCAGTCTTGTATTATCACGCTACGTTACTGTTGATTGACGGCACTAATGTGTGTTAGATGTACATTAATCAATCATGTTGTTCAGCTTATTG
Organism: Calephelis virginiensis; assembly: GCA_002245475.1. Taxonomy (NCBI): domain Eukaryota; kingdom Metazoa; phylum Arthropoda; class Insecta; order Lepidoptera; family Riodinidae; genus Calephelis; species Calephelis virginiensis. The sequence goes on from NJDC01001206.1 coordinate 58,296, forward strand.
CTTCACTGTGCCATAGTTGGAAAGTTGATGATTGATGAATTGCCTCTAGTTTTTGTGGAAATTGACTCTTATAGATCGTTTGAGAGATAGACTAATATTCTTGAAGTGATTTGTATTTTTACATTGCTTGTGTTCCCTCGTTATATCTAATTTTTGTATAAATATATTTTATGAGACCTAAATTGCAATTTATGAAACATAGCCTGACTGATTCGAATATATTTGGAAATGATGGTGGCTTAAAACAATTTTTTGACTTTACTCGTACAATTATGATATATTTACCTAAGAGAAAGACTTAAGAGAAAGTAGAGGTTAAGTCTTTATAAATAAAAAAAAAGAATCACGTGTAATTATGTAATAATAATCATTTAGTTACCAACAATATTAAAACATTTAATAAATGTTCATCAAAGAAGGGGGAAGAATTGTAATTATTAAACAATGTTGAAAAGTTTTGTTTTTAAAAAAGGTTTACCTAAATTTTGATAAGGAAATAAAAAAATGTGTTTTTGCATATAGATATTATATTTGTTATATTGCATTTAATGTTAAACATATATTTACACAAATCATTTGGCTGTACAATGTCTTTAAATACTCTTCGTCCACATACAAACACCGACGGCGAGTGAACTATTTTACCTAATAAAACTAATTTTTGATAGCACTAATCACTAATTTGTATCGTGTTTTTTCCACGAATAGTCTATTAATATCACAGAAGAAAATTGGACAATACAACATCAATTCAGTCTAATCACTTCACTTTACTGATGGACTGCAGCTGCTCCTATTCTTTGGCCATACATTGCATAGGGAGAATAAAAAGGACCAAGTGCAGGATTAAAAGCACCATAAGGTGAAGTTCCAAGACTAGCGGGTAATGCGGCTTTAGAATAAGGATGATATCTACTTGCAGAAAGAGGGCTTAATGGTGCCGTCGGATAAGCACTTCGAAGTCCTGCCGTTGTAAATAACGGGTTTAAATGGTTTAATAATGAAGCTTGTGAAACTGTTGACGAGACAGGTGTTGATCCATCCGTTGTGTGACTTCTTAGATGTTGTAACAATTCTTCAGAATTCCCAAATCGTTTTCCACAATACGCTTCACCAACAATCCAATTACAAACGTAGGGACGAGTTACTGAATGTGGATATGGGATACCGCTGGCAGCCCCCTGTTGTGATAAAGCCATTGCCATGGCCAAATTATATTTTTGATGTTCACACTGAGTGCAGCCTGCGGGGCATGCTCCATTGCTCATTAGAAGATGATGGTTATTAACTGAAAATTGGCACCCTGTACAATAGGGATCTTTGCAAACTGGAACTAAAGTCTCTCCTCCAGCAGGCGTCTTTACTCTGGCATAACCGAGATAAGGGTTTGGAGAAGATCCAGGAAAAGCTGCAGCAGCTGCAAGCATTGCCGCATGATGAGCACTGAATGGTGCTCCAGCATATGGAGGTCGAAAGGCAGGGTTAGCATGTTGTTCCATGCCTGGTGGACAACAAAGTCCTGTGAGTGGATTAAATCCAGGTAAGCCGGGTAAATTTTTAAAAGCGCCTAAATGATCTTTGCCATGACCAAGAACTTCCAGTCCAGAACGAATTATAGGGCTTGTGCCAGATGAACTAGAGGGTGATGACTTTTGTTCATTGGACGGGCTACTCTTGCCGTTCTCTGCTGAAGGTGGTGTGGATTTACGTCCAGGTGTACTTTTTCCCGATTTCTTCTCATCCGAACTATCTGAGCTTGCTTTGGACGATGGTCGAGTTTCTTCTGGTTTTTTGGTTATGACGTTTGTCTCGTATGGTTTAAAAACTAAATGTTTACTTTCCGGAGTTGAACGCGGTTTGTCTGGTTTATTTGAACTAGGTGAAGAACGACTGATATTATCACTGTTTACACTATTCACTGTTTTTTTCTTGTCAAGTTGAGGTAATAGTGGCTTGGTTGGCATGGTGTCTGCGCCTATTTGGCTGCAAGTTTGCGCTAAGAGCGCAAGTGGACTTTTCTTGGAATCCAACTGTAACAAAAGAAAAAATATATTAATTTCAAGTTATTTATTTCAAAAATAATTTACGAGTACCGAAATCTAAAATAAAGTTTTTCAGAGAAAAATAACAGTAAACAGAATCAACTTTTATTTAAAAAACAAATTTATAAATATTTAGGAATTGATGATAAATGGTAATATCAAACATAAATTGTGAACTAAATTCTTCCAATATTCATTTGAAAATTATTGCATTATAAATAGTTTGGCATTCAAGAACACTTATTGTTAACTTTCATTGACGAATGAACTTTTTGAACATACCGAAGATGGAAGCGGTGCCAAATAATCAGGTTGTAAATATTGATTAGGATTGGTTGCCATCATTCCTCCGTCTTCAAGCACCACCATTTGGAGGACAACTTTCACGATCACTTGTACACTTCACGTAAGTTAATGTCTCTGTTTGTTCACTACTCTATGACACGGTCGCGGGAAATGCTTTCAACAAATGCGTGCGTCTCGGGCAATGTACGACGTGACTGTGAGAGGCGAGACCCCACCAGCGCTAGACGTTCCACTGCCTCCCGCTCGCCCCGCGCGACAGTGATAGCAATATCTGAAATCTTTGTTAGAAGAGCGGCGCTATATCTCTCCGCTGCAGCGTTCGGTCATAAAAAATAAAGCGGAAACGACACATAGCTGCATTGCGGTAGGGGAAAAAGGAAAGGCGGCATGGCCGGCAGCCGGGTGCGGATTGAGACGTGCGATGGCGTTGGTGGCTCGCCACCCATGACGGCGTCGCTTTGTGCTGCCGCCACGACTCTACCTGCCCGCTCTACACTCCACAGCTTTTTTGTTTCGTGCCACTTTTATTACGCTTTCGACAGAGCTCTCGCCGGCGCTTTGCCGCTGACACATTCAAAACTACTTACTCTTTTACAGCCGCCTTTGTTCTGCGATGCGCTCGGTTCAAAGGGGAAAAATTGATCCGTTCTAGCCTTTCCTCGTAACCGTTTGATGTGTCAACGAGTTTACGAGCGGTTTGGTTGTTTCTCACATATAGTACCTATATCACTTTATTGATTGTCCAAAGTCCATAACGTTAATGTTAATCTGACACTAAAACCTGTCAAACATATCGAGCCTGGGGCTCTGTAGCGATCAAATTAAATATGTCAATTTGGGAACCCATATCAACAGCTGCAAGCGACGTCGGGCCCTTTAGAAATATTGCTTATTGTGTCCAAACAAAGATACTGAGTATAACGTATGGGCGGACGACAGAGGTCGTAAATAACCCGGCGGGTTGTAATATATTTGACAGTGCGCGGACACGCGAAACAAAAAACATGTTTATTGCGATACGGGGCCTCGCGGACCAAAGTTATTCTATAAATTAGGGTCGTGAACATTTTAGTGTTTATTTAGGATCAACTAGGCGCCTCTGTATATAATGTAAAACTAGTCTGTAACTAAATTCAATTGTACATGCTTTTAATATACTGGTTTTCTTAATAACTAAGTCTCTAGAAGTGTTATTCTGTAAAATTAAACTTAAACTTTAAAATTCGTGATTAAAATATTCATTTTACATAATTATTATTTATTTTTAGTTTGTGGTTAAGTATAATATTTAATCAAAATAATATTGATACATGTAAAAGCAAGTAAGTAAATTATATGGCATGGGTGTCAATGATACCAACACCTAGAAATACCTACTCAAATAGACACTAGAGCAAATTTAATAAACACCCAAACTCAAAAATTCAGACACCTAAATGTTCACACAAATGCCTGCTTCTGTCGGGAATCAAACGCGATTGGACGGTAGGATTAGGTTAGGTTAGGTTAGCCGTTGCCCAAAGAAGCGGTAAATATTTTATAGGTTGACTTTGAAAGGAGCGGGAAATTTTTGATAAAAGGGGGTTAGAGGCTTAAATGGTAATGCCTTTAAAATATTATTTCCAAATCGTAATATGTACTTTTACAAACACTTCACTTGTTGTCACGCTATGTCGTACCTAGTACGAGTCATGACGTCACTAGCTTGTGAATACGACTGCGGCCGGTGGAAATCAGCTTTAAGCTTTGCTGACGTTACCATGCATCTTGAATTTTGAGTTGGATAAAAATTACAAATGGTTTTTGTAATATTTTTTATAAGTTCATAAATCGAAAGTGTTATTTCGATCTATGAACGATATAAGTTCATAGATTCGGATTATCGAATCCGAATCTTTTTTAAAAATTTGGCTGGTAGTTTAAATGTCACCCTGTTATGGTTTTACTAAGATAACACAATACATTTTACTGTATATTAGGTACAATTGATAGCTATGATCCACAGCTTTTAAAATATTACGCAATATTGCTCAATAGTAAAATAATTGTTAGGGTCTTCATTTAAAATGTTGAAAATTTCAAAATATTTTTATAATTTTCCATCAGACTATAAACTTTAAATGTTTTGAATCTCTGTCGCCTCTGTGGTCTAGCGGTCCGGGTGTTGGACTTGACTGCATGAGGTCCTGGGTTCGAATCCCGGGTCGGCCAACATAAAGAAAATTGGATTTTTCCAATT
>NJDC01001206.1:102212-118447 GCA_002245475.1 Calephelis virginiensis
AATTTGTATCATTAACGCTTGTACCTAGATATTATTTTGTAAAATCGAACACAACAGACATAAACAAAAAATTCTAGATTTAGTTTGGAAAACTAAAAAAATACTAAGCTTCGAGCTTGGTTAGCTGTGTAAGATTTTGTCTTAAAATTTTTAATTAAAAATATTACTATGAAATTTCAGCTAAAATTGTTATGGACAACTTTTAAATTCAGTTTCAAGATCTACAATCCATGAGTAAAACCATTATTTACTGACACAGTAACAAAAACATGCACACAAAGAAAGAAGGTTCTTGAGTGTCGGCTCCGCTGGACGTTGGACGACCCGGTGGACTGATGATCTGGAGGCTGATTATGTATCTTTTTAGTGATGATCACTGGGTAAAGTGTACATCAAATAGCTTTGAAAAGACGTCATTTGTGTTTGATATCTCTTTTATATTTCTGGTTGTCACTGGAGATAGCAGATATAAAACACATCATTTGACAGATATTTGATGTACACTAATACATTTTGAGTTGGCAACTGAGATACATAATCAGCACCCTGGTCAAAGTAGCTAGGAGTCGTTGTTCACAAGCGGCTGGTGACCGTGACTTGTGGCGCTCTTTGGGGAGGCCTATGTCTAGCTGTGGACATACTCCGGCTGATGATGATGAAGAAGAAGAAATACTTGTACTGACGCTAATATTAAGCGTACATTTCCAACCTACTATTGGGTAACTTACTGGTAACTTGGGCTACTTTACTCTCTAATTTGCAACACGATATTGGTGACGTTGATGCGGCCGCGTTCCGATCTGGTGGTAGATTTATTATAGACCCGTCACAAGTGCCTCTTGTAGGTTTATGTGAAATAAAGATGATTTATTATTATTATTATTATTAATAACGGAAAGGTTAAGTAAAATAAATTGTTTGTAAAACACCCCGTGTGGTCGTCCATCATTCCAGTTCCAGATTGACATTGACGGACAGCAGGGGCTGGTGGGTAGACATGGTAATGAGCCTGTTTACCATATAATAAGTCGCGTATTAACAAACTGTACGCAAACGATTTGAAATTCGATTCCATGTCATTTTCGACTGAAATAGAATCGTTTGGAGATAATTGATGGTTCGGCAGCGTTTGTGTTGCTAGTCGTTGTTTTCACAATGTGGTATTATTTTTGTTTGTTTTCTTAAGGAATTTAGTATTTGAAAAATACATATATTCGTATTTTTTAGTGAAAGTATTTGCTTTTGTTACAATAATGCCAGATGTAAACCCAGAAAATACATTTGTGAACCTTATAAAAACAATTCAGTCTCAGTTCTATAATACAAAATTAACATAATTAATGACGAAGAGATGATACATCAAAATAGGTTATTAAGAAGCAAAGATATTTGTATAATAATGGAAAAAAGTAAAACATTTTACAATTTTAAAAGAAAAAATAGACTCTTTATTTTTTATTGATGTACAAATATCAATCCAACTGTGAACAGTGTATATTTTTTTCTAAAAATCGTATTATAACTTTTATTATTCGTATTATAACTTTATTATAGTACGTGTTTATATCTAACTAGAAATAATTTGTGACTCTGCCTGCATTGACTAAAAAAGACCCATCTGTTTCCTTAAAATAAAACAAATATGCACAACTAAATTCTTAAAAATCATTGCTTACATTTAAACTTTAATTATTTATAACAAAATTTGTTTATTTGCCTAAAACAAACGTACGAAATAATCTAAATCGTCTATGTCGCCTCATTAGATTTCCCAAAATTGGAAGTCCCAAGTTCGATTATCTTAAAGGAAATGTGTTAATTTGATTGCCCGGGATAGGATAAGTGCCCGGTTGACAATAGGCTTGCCACCCATTACATTATAGGACGTAGTGTCTTCAGCTAGTCGCGGGTGCCCTGGTTGTGTGTTTACCTACCTCTTCGAGAACGGATAGCTGGTAATTTTAGGCGTTCTGCGCCACCTTTTGAGTCTATTATTATTCACTACTAATTACCTAGATCGATGTTATAATAGTTTTGCAAGTAGATCAAATTTAACTTGGGAAATTTCAAAATAGGGATAGGGGAAACTAAATAAAAATGTTTTTTTTTTAGATAAAAAATGTAGCGTATTTTAAATATAGTTGCCATAATAGTAAGTTAATTTCGACGTCTTGCTTAAGTCCGGTATGGTCTAGTGGCTAGGATACCTGGCTCTCACCCAGGAGGCTCGGGTTCGATTCCCGGTACCGGAAGTATTTTTTGACTTAGTTATTATTTATTTTTTAATTTAATATGCATGATTATTCATTTAAAATTGCTTGATTATGTTATTTATATGGCAGTAAATTACTATTATTAAGATTCATAAGTATCGTAAACATCATTTTCTAAATCTAATAAAAGGTTATAGGTATGTGTGTTAATATATTTTGATGTTTATAATTATCATATCAGTTAAGGCCCCATACTTTGTCAGCCAGAAGAGCCAATCAGCGCACTCCCCCGTTCCAAGATTACTATGAAATATTGCGCTCTAAAGTAAATGTCTTAAGCGCCAAATCACTAATTTTGACACTATAAAAGTAATTTGAAAAAAAAAACTGAAACAGTAATAGGTATAATACTTATCTATATTTTTGTTAAATCTGGTGTCGATATTTTCATAATTGAAGTAGACAGTTGGGTTTTGCTTTCAAAAAAGGGTTAACTTTTTGACTATTTTCTATCGAGCAAAGCGAAATGAATCATGTTTTGGAAACACTTGTCTTATAATGAATATCAATGTTAATCTTGTGTATTTTTGTCGCCAAGATCCATAATTGCTTTGTATGAAAAAAAAACAGTATATTGCTGACGTATTTTAGCATACATGGCCCCTTAAGACGTATTACATTTTAACATTGTAAATCGTACATTCGTATCTCTGTCAATAATATAGATGCAACAGTATGTATGTAGTTTTATTTTACGTCAACGCGATTGAATTGAGTGTAATGAATTTTACAGCCAGTTTCCGAAACGTCAATTAATTTTAAATTATGACTTATCTCTTTATAACAGATGTTTGACATAAGTTCAGCTTAGATTTCGTCGGATAAATTGTAATGAAAACTGACGTTTCGGAAAAGTTGGCTTTTAAGAGTAGGTTAGTGTAGTAATAATAGATTTGAACTTGGAGACATGGAGAAAATGAAATACTTTTATCCCGATATCGCAACGAATTCTTGTTTGGAGAGTTTGAAGAACTTCAAATTATGGACGAAACCACGGATGACAAACAAAACAAACAAACTGATGGTTTGTTAGATAGTAGTAATACAGGCGACATTGTAAGGAAAATAATAAGGTTATACTAATGTTTCAACTTATTTCCAATTTTAATACAAATGTAGTTTAACTCAGATTTTAGAAAAATAAAGAACATTTAATCAAAAATAATAGCTACTCTTAGAAATATAAAATAAGTAAGAGACCAAATAAAAAAAAACATGTTTTGAATTCAGGGGAGTCCCAGAAACCCTGTCTTAATTGTTTATTCTGGAATATGTACAACAGTCCATGTAGATTATTACGATTTGTTTTAATACTGCTAAGTACCTACTATAACAAAGATGAAACGTGAAATATATAATTGAGTATTTTACGCAAAACAAGTTATATGTGGAATCTAAAATTGCCGTGGTAAAACTTTTGATTTAGGTATAGAAATTTATCACAATTACAAGGTTTTAGAAACCGTACAAGAAAAATGTTAGGTCACGCAGTCATTGATGAGAAACGAGAGAAATCAATGCCATTGGTGCATAAACTACTCGTTTTCGTAAAATTTTTCTCCTTTGTTGGTCCAAGTCCCCTGTGTACGGGGATATACATATATAATGACCATGCTTCTTCTGTATAAGAATAATAGCATTGAAACATCATAAAGGCACGCCATACCTGTAACATCTATGATGTATATCGGCCACGGTCAATTCTCACCACCAGGATCACCGTGTACTTTTATCACTGACCTCTTACAGAAAAAAGTTCCGGAGATCTAGGTTGACATGCTACGATTGAATTGGGTTTTATCCGAATATGGTATCAAGAGTTTCTGGAACCAGCGCGTTAGTTCGGAAAGAGCAAATGATACGGAGGAACCCAGTCAGATCTACTAAGATCATGTCATTTGGCAGTCGGTAATCTCTGCGAGCCCTATCAGGACTTGGCGTAAATATTTACATATATGTATATCTCTAATTATTTCGACAGAGCACACGGTTAGACGATTATGTAAGGTTTGATACCAGCAAATCAATGTTTTAATAACTGTAGAAAGGCAAACAAACAGAGATCTACTTATGATACAAAACTTAAGTCACCTATAGACACTAAATATGCAAATGTTTACTTAAAGTTAAAGTAAAAGTTTTTTTAGCATGTTGATACGAAACATAAGTCACCTATAGACACTAAATATGCAAACATTGACTTAGCTTTTTTATCATATTGAGAAAGTGAGTTTATAGGTAACCCTACCCACGTAAACAAAATAAAACGTTATCGAGCACTAACACCATGATGGCTGAAAAAAAAACGCAATTGTATCAATCCATTTGCTTCTTTTGCTCTTCCATTTCATTCGCCACAAAACATGTTAATAAAAATTGTGGAGTAAGAAGTGATGAAGTAGCATTATATGAGGTGGTCTAACTAATATCAGTCCAGTCATCCAATAAAAAGTGGAAGTACAAGCAGTCATCCAATAACTCATAGTCATTGTAAACATGGCATGTTACGTTAATGTGGTCTGGATTATGATTAAAAGTGAATAGAAGTCCGTAATGAATAAGTGGATGATACTCAACTTCTAGCGATGTCGACCGGCGCCGCAACGAATACCAACATTAAGAAAGTAGTTATTCATTTTGTTGGTGAAAAGTAAGCCTTATTACTGAAGTCATAAGACAGAGTGAGAGGAATAGATAAAGTTGCAAGATCGTAAGCGAAGCCGACAGCCGTCAATCAAAAGCTAAAAACCGGTAGCCGCCAAGTCAGATTTTACAGAATAAGGGACGAATAGAGCGATATCTTATATCAATTATTATTTTTATGGATGAATTAAGATATGAAACGTATTTGTAAGACAGATAAATGTTTTATACTAGCCGACCCAGCGAACTTCGTATAACTTCGTTAACAGCCACTGACAGTTTGTAGCGATTGAAGCATTGTTTTCCCATTTTTCCAGTTTTTCTCAATCCTAACAATCACTAACACAGCAAGAAATGTATTATCAATGTTGGTCCATTTGTTCAAACGAGATGCTATGACCACGCGAAATGGGTATTCATTTACCTATACATACATAAATAAAATTATAGTACTACATACATTTTTATTATTATACCAGCTTACCTGGCACACGTTTTTCTGCCATTTTTTGTTGTGGTATAATACATAATATTTTATCACTTAGGGGTAAGAAAAATAGGCAGTAGCCGATTCTCAGATCTACTAAATATGCATCTATAATTTGGTGAAAATCGGTAAAACCGTTTCGGAGGAGTACGGTAACTAACATTGTGACACGAGAATTCTATATATAAAATTAATACATATTGGGTACCTATGGGCGCTATTTATATTAATATTTTGAAGTATGTTGATGTATGAATTATTATGAATGAGACTTAATTTTCTGAGTCATTAAATTAAGTAATTAATGTTTTATAGCTTTGTACTCATTGAATTATAGTTAATATAATAATAATTGTTCGTAGTTTCATATACATTATACATTTTTTATGAGATTGGATAGCAAATAAGCGGATTGAATCCTTGTCTACATGTCTATTATTTTCCTTTTTATATTATCACTAACACAAAGTTTTAATATTGTATTAGTTGATAACCCTAAGCAATCAAAATTTTATTTTTTATTTTGACGGTCTAATCGGTTCTAGGTATACTACACACATACCTAAGGAGAAAACGTACATACATATCATCACGTCAAGTCAGGTAGTATCGAGTGACAAACCTTACTATCCTGACAAACCTGTCTGGATTCTTTCACATTCTTACCCATTTTATGCAAACACGCCGGTTTCGGAAACTCTTGACACCACCCTCGGATGATATCCGAGTGATCTGATCGTGAAATATCAACCTTGGTCTCCCCGGACACCTATATCCACTCACATTGTCATCACAAGCAGCACCTAATTACCACAAATTCATACATCGCGATCAACTTATCCACATTGAAATAATGGCTAATCGCTTCAATTCAGTGGGCAACCGAGACTGAGTACTTGTACCATATCAGTGGCTAATGTGAGCCCTCCTAACACACACAAAACACTGCATAGATGACTGTCGGTGACAGAGACCTCTTTACTTCCTTCCTTCCCCTAACAACTCCGCCAGGAATCAGAAAGCAACACTAAATCGAGGTACTGTCCCCGGTAGACAGCCGTTGGTGTTGGGGTTGTAAAAACTCCATTATTTAATTTCCTAAGATGAAATTGTGATTGAAATGTTTGTTGCACTGCATTGTACGTCAAGGTTTAAAGGTATTTTAATTAAAGAAAAACATTCTTCAAAAAATCTAAAAATATGCAGTTAAACAAACGACAATACTAATACCCTATTGTATAATGAAAGCTTTTATAAAGCAAATGTAGCAAAAACAAGAAATACGAACTATTCAAATGAAATAGCATAAATAAAAATGTCTACATTAAGTATTCAACATAACATAAGCTAATATCAATTACGTTTACAAAACAGCATAAATATAAATGCCTTTACCAAGTAAAGGTTTTACTAATTAATAATTCCCAAGTGTAATCCACCGTAAAAGAACATAAATAACTTTTCATCGAGTTTCAAACCATATAAAGCATGCACTCACAGCGGGCACGCCATAATTCAATCAACGATTATCGTAACGGAACACATAAATCAATCAAATTAATGTTTCTAATCTGCCGTAAGTATTACGGATTGAGATTTCTTCTTGATGTCAATATTATGGAAACGCGTTTTCTTAGTACCAAGTATGGAATCATATTTTGTGTTTTATGGAGTGCGTTTGCGGTTTAGTCGTTGGTTCTGAGCTCCTTAGACTAATAGATTATATGTAAGTAGTTGTGAACTTTACGGCGTCAATCGGCGGCAAAAGTTTGCGAACTAATAGTAAAACGTTCCATTTAGATGACATAATATTATGTATTTAAAAAACTGTTACGAAATTTCAAATGCTTCATAATTTAGTTACGAAACGTCGTTGAGCTATACCAACCATATAGCTCTTAATTTGGCAAAGACATTTATTAACTAATACCTAATAATAAGTCATTGCATACGTTGCATGCTCAAAATCGAGGTACTCGTATTTTGACCAGAGCAATTATGTAAGTATACTTTAAAATTGATTTGTTGGCTAAGATAAACAAAAGCAATTAAAAAAAAACTATTAACAATTAGGAAAGTACAAGGTCTCTATGATCAGCTACTACCATGATATAGTATGAATAGCTAGCTATTATAGCAGAACATAGATTTGTTAAGTATAAAAAACGTATCAATAAATAAAAAAATAACTCTAATCCTTTTCAAAATAGACACAATAAATTTTGAATTAAAAAATTAAAGTTCAAAAATTTCGGTAGCCTCCACAATTTTTATTCATAGGAGCTTGACAGCCGAAGAAGATAATACGAAACGCCGAGCAAAACAAGAAAATCTCAAATAAATTACTGTGGAGGGCAAACAAAAAACCCTCTGCCACACCTCAAGATAGAATAACAATAACAGAGAATCCAAGCTCCGCACATAAAGAAAATAATGCGACCGCTGTTCAAAGGCACCGCGATAATATATGAAATTTGACCGGTCCGTAAACAGGGGATTAGATAGTAAAGGAACCATTCAGTGTTTTTTATTTCCCTTGTCAATTAGTTTTTATTTTAGATGTCTTCAAAGCTTTTAACGTCTTGTTATCGCGATTAGAAATATATTGTCTTTGAAGTGTTGTTTAATTTGGGCGTTTTAATTATACATATTATTTAGGCAACTTCACTATTGTTGATTTGTTTTTTAATTTTTATAATTTTTGTGAAGATATTTTATAGCTTAGCGAGAATCTACTCCTTTTACACAAAATAAATTATTATTTTTTATGAACGCCAATGAAACACAGTATAAGCAGAATACAATTACTTTTTATTCTAAACTTAACAATGAAATTATGATTTATGATATGTATTATAATATGAAAACAGCAAGAGCTGTTTGGAGAGATTTTATGTTAAGAAAGTACATTATATTGGTTGACCCCACGCTTTAGGAAGTAACACAAGCAAATAATTTAATGTACCTAATATGTGATTAATATAGTAATATAGAACCACAACTATTTTATGACAACTGTTTAAAACATATCTTATATAGTAAAATATTAACTGAATAAGAATCGAACAAAAACAAAGACGTACATGTTAATACAGAATACGATTTTTTGATAGGAGAGTAGGGTCTGATATAATAGATACGCGGTGAATGCCGCTGTCGTAAATCTGTGTCATATATGACATGCGACGTGCCACAACTAATCTCCTATCAACATCCAACCGACAGATATTATTGACTGTCGACATCGTTCAAGGGCACATTATGGTATTTGCTACACAATGTATAAAATACAAGTTTTTAGAATACAATGGATAAAAAGTTATATATTCCTTATATCTGCATAGTGGCTTTGTTTATTTGTACTGTAGTGTCGTCAATCGTACAGAAATTCAATTACAGCATTCAAGCATTCAATTTCTAACAGAGAAAAAAAATTGAGTGAAAAAAACTTGTTTTCTGGCCTGTGTTATGTTAAAAGTATATAGACCTTCAAAGATTATAAACTATTATAACATGGGTCATTATAAATAAGGACAAATCAAAAATGAAAAAAGAAAAGACAATTGTCAGAAGGAGGTCCGGAGAAAAGTCACATGCAACAGGTCGGCGACTGGAATGTTTATGATGTGAACTATGTGCTATCGAGAAAGTAACATCCCTATTCCTAGGTTCAATGTTACCTGAACCTAGATAACTCAAGTTCACCTAATATCTTAATATAAAGGACATTGTAGTAAAAAAGCTCAAATCCTTACTGGAGATATATCTCTTTGGAGAGATGCATTTAATAATGGACTCCAAAATAGTACATGAATTATTGATACGCCGGAATTTGCTGGTAATGTAGTTGTCACAATGTTGAAATAATATTTGATTACCAAACAGACTTGTATGGCTAGCTGAATCTGTAATATGATCATGGTCACAGATAGGATATTTCAATGTAGCGAGTTCTATGTCGCTATCATGGTTTAGTTATTTTTAATACTTCCGACTACTTATATATTATGTTGTACCTACGTTTCCGAGTCTTACGTATGTGCTCTTCCCTGCCCTAAACTATTTATATGTGTAACAGACATTTATTAATCTGTTAACATATAGTTAGTTAAGCCTTACCCATTATGTTACACCTCTAGTTCATATCAATTCACAATTATCCTACCAAACGGTAGTTACCAAAAGTGAAGAGTCTAAAGCGTACAAAAATAATTCTAAAATGCAATCCACCTATTGGTATGAAAAGTAAAAAAAAGTTACCTATGTAATATGTAATTTTTTTCATCTGCCATGATTATCTATAAAATCCCTGACACCCAAAAGATGAATCCCAAAAGCTTGTGTTTACATTGGTATTATTAATGTGAGTCGAAAAGCCTTCTTTCCGGCACAAGCAAATATGTCGCGACGGAATTAAGATGTTAGATAAATATCCTCGCTAATCTAACGGAAGCAGAGCTTTGAGATGGTATTGAAATTGGCATGAGAAAAAGGTTTATTGAGAGACCGTTCGGAGTTCGTAATAAATGTGTTTTGTGAGGAAATACAGATGTCGGATTTTACTGGAAACAGTACATTACACTCCGAGAGCAGGAAAATTAGAAATGATCACAGATAGACCATATCTTGACCAACATGTATTTGATCTGAGGGCTATCTTTTTTAATTTCCGATGTGTGATATTATTATAAGCAAAATTTAACGCAGCGAATTTTGTCTTATTGTCTTTGACCCTACGAAATAATATGCAACGGAGAAAGCAAAATAAAAATAATAATGAGGAAGTACAAGAAGATTTTATTAATAATTAGTTATAGTGACTCGCTAAAACTGGCAAAGCTATGTCACATCACATTACCTTCAATCATACCACCAGTATTAAACAAACAGATAAGCAAAAGTTTTAATATTTTTTGTTTTGTTATTATAAACCTCATTTTTTCATATGAATTTAGTAAAATATTGTTACTTTTAAGTTGATGTTAATAAAATGTTGCTATATTCAAAACTTTTAAGATGTTATTTGAAGGAAGAGGTGATTGAACATGCTACATATACTAGAGGTAGGAAGAGGAGGTCACAGTTACGTAAAGACATTACGTACTAATAATTATTCTCAATCGTATTACAGCAGCGTTCCTCGCGATACAGCGACTTATGTCGGTTATAGAGAAGTATTGTACTTAACAGCTATTAACATCATAATTAGAGGGTAACATTACCTGCATTCACAAAAACACATAAATCTCTTGATGATGTTAAATAACAAAAGAGATTGTTCAAGTCGCCTCATGGTTTTGACTGTTGGAATTTATTAACAAAATTACTCAAAGACAAAGAGGAATATTTAGAAGCGGCGAAGACAAATTGTAAGCGCTATTGTGTAGATAAACACGCTGCGGTTATAGAGGGGGAAACGAAAAATGAGCTGCCGTATTTTATCTAGCATTTTATGTAGCACAAGTCATGAGCGATCCTAATAAATTTATTTTTAAAGTTGTAAATGTTTACAACGACTCGATGATAACAGATCATCCCAATAGTTATTTTACTGATCTACGTCTTAATATATAGTCTTCCTGCATTAAAAGACAAATAATGACACTACAGACGCGAAGGAAATCACATAG
Organism: Calephelis virginiensis; assembly: GCA_002245475.1. NCBI lineage: Eukaryota > Metazoa > Arthropoda > Insecta > Lepidoptera > Riodinidae > Calephelis > Calephelis virginiensis. The sequence continues at coordinate 113,246 of NJDC01001206.1, forward strand.
TAGCTTAAACCTAAATCGGGTTAAAACAACTTCACATTGTGACCAAACGACAAGAGTATTGAAATATTAAATGCGAACACGTGATGTTGATTTGAAACACTCTTAAACTGCGAAAAACTGCATTGGCACTAACACTTTTTTGAAAATGAATTTTTCAGTAAATTACTTAACTCGGTCTTATCTCACTTGACGTTTATTTGGCAAAAAACAAGGCGGATGTTTTTCAAATAACTTAATTTTTTTTAAATTTTGATACCTGGGATGACGTATTTTTCTAGTAACGAAAGTAACTTAAGGTTAGATCAACTGCCCGATTTTTTGCTTACTCAGTAATTAAGAATTACTCTTGCACATGATTTCAACTGTAACAAAAAATCCATACTTAATATTTAATAATATAAATGCAAAAGTATGTCTGTTAATTGCTCTTTCACGGCTTAACAGATCAACTGATTTTAATGAAATTTGGTAAGTTTAAAGCTAGAGCCAAGAAATCAAGTATGGGCAATCTTTTACTCAAAAAGCAACTCCCAAAGGACTGTAATTAGGGATGAAAGTTTGTATCAAAATTGTAACTTTCTTACGTTGACAAATCGCGGACAATTAGCTAGTTTGCTATTTGTCCGTGTTTTTAAAGCAAAAGTTAATTTTGCGCTAAAACTAAATATTTAGCAAACAATTCCAATCTACCAAACGTTTTGTGTCATTTCATTTTTTCCAGAAAAAAAAACGAGAACGTATTTTGGCTCAAGAATTATTTAGGTAATATAAAGTACCTATATATTTTTTTTAGTCATAGTAAGTCAAAATTCATACTCCTGAAATGTAAAGTATATGAAAATGTTTGTTAAAGAAGTGCGTTCTAATCACTGCCTCAAATTTTATTAAATTGTTCATGTAAATCATATTGGAACAACGAGAAATAATCACAACTATTTAAAACGCTCTCTGCTTGTCACTCGAACATCTTTGAAGCTATTGGACTAGCAATCACTCAAACTTGATGGATCGTAATGAATAGCAGTTTTATGCACTCCTCAAATAGTACAAGGTCCTTTGTTCAAGTTATTTTGGCTCATTGCTTTTCGTTAATATTGCCCCAGATTATTTGCACAGAGATGACAGTTGAGCAGACAAAATTGCCTGATGATACACATGTTGCACGAACAAAAAAAAACGTTTAAATTCTTCATAACGATATCGTCTCTCAGTCCAGGTGTTGGACTTGACTTCTGAGTTCCGGGGTTCAATTTCCGAGTCGGGCAACAAAAAAAATGTGGTTTTTCTATTTTGTAATAATGTTGCCCAGGATTGGATATGTGTCCGAGTGGCGATAGGCTTGCCACCTATCACATTTTGAGACTTAGTATCTTCGGCAAACCGTGGGTGCCGTTTTTTTTTATGTTTTTCTCTTCTAAATTTATAAGTAGTGTTGTATTTAATAAGAACTTAGGGCTACTCGTGTTTACGAAGATAGGATAATGTACTCTACGGAAATCATTTCATTCTCTCAATTGAAATGTAGGTATGAATTATTAAAATCGATTCCGTAGAGTAAGTAATAGGTATATGTGTCTAAAGGTATACGATTTGCCATATGTTTTATTAAACATGTTGTAACTTTAAATAAAAAAAATAATCGACTACCTATTCCCCTAACATTTCGTCAAGTAATTTTAAAATAATGTCATGTTGATAAATATCAATTAGAAATTAAATCAATAAGAAATTTTATGAGCAGATGTCACATTATACAAATTAAAAAATGACTGAAACTCTCACTTATGTGAATTTAGTGAAAAATGAATCAGTTTATAATAGCACTAATAAACAAACAGATATGAAATATGCATAATCTGCAATACAATTAAAAAAAGAAGAATTTGGGGTACTTACCTATTTCAATGACATATTTTTACATAATAAATACAGAATATGTACGGCCTTTCTACAATATTATGTCTTTTAATTTTGAAACAGATAAAATCCAATAATAACAGATCCAATAAAAGATATCCATATGAAAAATAAAGTGACTAAAATGACTTTTTGTTTTTTCCTATAAGACTTACTGCATACAGATATCCTCATCGTTTTCACACAAAACAAAAAAAAAGACGAAAATTTGAGTAGGAAAAAAAGTTATAATATGATACGTTTTATGAAATGCTACCTAAACGTTTTTCAGCATGCGCTAGTTTTAAAACATTTTAATAATCTTATTTTTAAAGTGGATGTCTTTTGTTACATGTACAAAACTCTGTATAAAAATTTGAACACCTAATTTAAAAGATTATATATATGGAATAAATTATTTTCAATTTATATGGTAATAACTTTAGCGCAGTAAAACTGCAGATTACCTACTTCGCTTTCAATAACTAAGCATCTTAACAACCAAAAATTTAAGTATTTTCCTCGATTCCATCATCAGGCACTGACTTGGTGGTAATGGAACAACCTCGGAAGAACGTTTGCAAGCAAAAAAATATTTTTTAAATGAAAGCGAAATCTATTAACAAACCTACAAAAAAAGTAAGAGTCGAACATATTACCTCATTTTTTCGAAGTTGGTTAAAAAACAAACTTTTTCGCAGAAGCAATAGTATACTTTTATTATTCTCTGATCTGTTAAATGAAGTTTAAGTTCTGTTATATCAAAACATCCGCGTTGAACGGTAGAAAACCAAACCCAATAAAAACAAATTAAACTTTATTGCATTATTTATTACATGTATAAATATTGACATAAGAGATAATTATGATTATAATAAATTAATATTATCATAAACGTATAATTTGGTCATAAAAATATTAATTTACAACTATAGTCGGATGTTATAGGAGGTTAAGTTGAATGATATGCAAATTAATATAAGTAATTTATGAAGAATTCAACATAAAGGGCGAAAGACAACTTTATGAAATCGAGTAGATATAAATCTTGATGAAAAATTGTATTTAAAAACAACTTTAGAATATAAATCATTAATCATTATTGAATTGATTTAGGAACATTAAAAAAGTATCTTATGCCCAAATCCCTCAAGTGGAAAGCCTCGGCCTTCCACTTCATGGATTCCACTTCCACTTTTGAAATGAAAGTCAGCTCATGTTCAGCTTTGAATATGTAGATATAATCATCTCAATGTACTTAGAAGATGATTTATAATAATATGTATAGATATTTAGAAATTTTAATAAATAAAAAGTTGAATTTTATTTATTTTACCGTTTAAATACTCTTACTTTTAATATATTTACTACTATTAAAAATTTCTATTAATAAAACGTATATCGAAGTGTTTTAAGAATTATTACAAAAAAATTTTTGGAAAATCCTGCCTCACAATTAATGACACTTACTAAATTTAGCTGTTTTTCAAGGTTTCCGTTCCAATTGTAGCTTATAGCATTGTCAAAACTATTTAAGTACCGCTTGTATACTGCGGATGAAAAGGGGTAATGAACGTGGAGAAAGCTTGTTAGGTCTGCCAGAATAGTGAGATTTGGCACTTGATATTCTGTGTGTATCTCTAAGATCTAAGATGTCGCCTCTGTAGTCTAGCGGTCCGGGTTTTGGACTTGACTGCATGAGGTCCTGGGTTCGAATCCCGGGTCGGCCAACATAAAGGCAATTGGATTTTTCCAATTTTCTAATAAAAAAAAAATTTGGCCGGGATTGGAAATGTGCCCGGTTGGCGATAGGCTTGCCACCTGTCACATTGTGGGACTTAGTGTCTTCGGCTAGTCGTGGGTGCCTTGGTTGTACCTCTGCCTACCTCTTCGGGGATATGGGCGTGAAGATACTTTTATCTCTAAGAGACTTAGCGTGAAGATATGCATGTGTGTATCTAATATAGGGGAATGACGGGGGAATTCGGATAGGGGATGAAACCAGATAGTTGTTATTTCACTACTATGGTTATTGCTCCCTCACTCTTACTATAGCCAAGACACTCGCGTAAGATCGTTTAGTGCAATTGCAAATGAAGGTGACGACAACGTCTCAGCGCTTGCGTCTATGAAATAAAAACTAAAATAAACGTAAGTAATCTAATATTTTGTCAATTTCATCGTATTATAATTTGATGTGTACAGTGTACAGTCATAGGTTTACATTTTTTTAATGAAATTAATCTTATTGAAATTACTAAAGAGTGAGGTTTTGTGATTGCAAGGTCAAGCTCAAGTTAGCAAAATTATTTCTGAATTTGGTACCTGTGGGGTACAAGCGGATCCGGATTCACCCTGATACAGTGTTGGAAATGAATATTATATGTGTCCTCATTATTTTTGTCTTTAATTATTTTATATGTGTTTGAAGTAACTACTTATCTTATTTACAGGTTCATCATACCATACCATAACATACGTACTTACATAAAAATATCAAACGTTACAATGGTTAGAGTCGGATATGCTTTTGACAATAAATGCAATAATGGAAGGCAGAATGGGATATGTACTAACATTACATAAGTACGATGTTCCTAAGAGTAAAATATTAAATATGATGGTTAGAAGAGCATATAAAGAAGATTAAAGTCAAGAATTAGAAGAAGATTAGATTTGAAGATTAAAGAAAATGTTCCAGAAGTGTTCTGTTACTAAAAATGTGTTTTTTCTGATGAGCTAGAAGGTCCAGATTATTTGGATTGACCAAAACTGATCTGCGACGCTTGGCGTTCCAATTTGCCGAAATAAACACATAAAATCACAACTTTAACAAGGAAACCGGACTTGCAGACTTGACATTCGGGGTTGTCATTAAGAGCAAATTCAGCTGCAAGGTCGATGGGTTTTAACAAATCTGTGGTAACGTCATGTGGTGGCACATGAAAGTTGTATTGGATGCACTGAGTCTGAATTAATATTTTATGTACGCAAAATTTTTCCAAAAATTTGATTATTCTATGTTTTTATGGTATCTGTATTCACCACATTTAGATTAAATGCCTATCCGGTTTTACCCATATGGGTATGGTGAATTCGGATTTGGATTTATTTGATTCTAACAATTTGTAGCCAAAATATTACCAAATGTATGCTTAATAATATGTGATATATATTTTTTTAAATGTATAACATAATTATTAATTTACAGTAATTATTTCTTAACTATCCGGGGTTACCCCACATTCCCCTATCTACTGTGTGAAATTATTAAGCAAATAACGGTATTTGCTACCGTTATCATCC
>NJDC01001206.1:132328-148239 GCA_002245475.1 Calephelis virginiensis
TACAATTGGTTATACAAATAATAAAAGTAATAATAATTTCATTTCAACAATATACATCAACATTTAACATCCCTTTAAATAGGTGTTCTAGTTTTAATAGCTAATATAATGTTATGTAATAGTATGTTCTACGATATTTTAGCTAAATATACAAGGTTTTTCTTCTGTTTGTGACATGTGAAACGGTATACAAACCGTTATTTATCTAATATAAAATTTTAATTGATAGAATAATAAACCTGTACGATGTTTTGGATAAAATCGTTGAAAAATGCAAGGTAATATGTAACATATCGGACCTCATCAATTTCAAAACACCTCATTTAAATTTATTTTTTTATAAAATTAAGTTGCTTTCGAATAAAAATGTGTTGATCTAATAATTGAAAAATAATTAAATGATTTTACTTTCTAAATTGAAATCATAAATACAAATTGATTACTATAGTTGTTAGATACATAATGCGATAAATTAATTTTAAAAGCACTCTATTTTTAAATATACTCTAATACATAAAACCAAATTTTGTGGTCAAACTATTAAAATAAATGTTTATGGCTTACTTCAAATGCCAGTTGACATTCACTTCGGAAGTTTTCTTTGTTTAGTGTTTGCCAAAGTAATATGTTACTTAACATTAGTGTGTACTTTCAAAGTACGTCCATTTATTTCTGTGTTCATGAGTTTCATGACTCATTGCAGCAAAACTACAGAGTAGCTTGCTGTAGTGGCTACGATTTTCTCAATAATTTAAAAAGTTTGGTTCCTGTGATTTTCAATGGATTTAGATACATAAAAAAACTAACCCAACCTAAAAACATAGTCATAATACAAATGAAATGATAACTCTACTGCTGCTGTTGCTGAGCGGAGTTCCCGTTATTTTTGGATATTTTTAAAAGTAATTGACGTATTTTAAGATTTTTTTCAAATCGGAACTATGTAAATCTGGCTAGAAATTAAAATCAAAATCGGCATCGTATAAGAAATATATTTATTGAAGGAAACATATGGTAGTATAGGTGTATAGCCGAAGCTGAGGTCAGGGAGTAGTAAAATAAGCGAATATTATTTTTGAATTCTGAAGATTTCATTCAAACATTAACTGGTATGCGCAGAAAAAAATGTATACCACCACACATGAATATGTAAACACTTCATACATTATTGATTGAGAAATGCAATTCACATTTTTAACCATTTAGGTAATTAGGTACTTTCTATTTTTTATTATTGTCAATTCGTCTACAGGATAAACAACAATCCTCTACATACTTTTATCAAAATCTTGTCTGCATTTACACTATAAGAGGCAACCAGACAACTAGTATTATCAGTTTCAGTGTTACCTTCACTAACAACACCGCAAAGTAATCTAAAAGATTTGCCGAACTTTTATGCTTTATGTTGTAACTTGCAAACGTACATAGAGTGAACAGTTAGTCTGAGTTTTGCAATAAGAATTTTAGAACGGCAACAAGCTTTACGTAAGACTACATTATGACTGTGTAACAGAGAAAAACTCACAATTTGACATTTTGTTTTTGGAATGGATGTTCGTACTAGCGATACTGAAGATACCTATTTAAATGCGGATAGATCTAAATGCGTCTGCTCTGTACAGTTCGCAATAGGTACCGTTGCATGACGTGACCGAGGCTTGTCAGGCCACATGAGTGATGGCGTGCCGCGTCGACGTTAGCACCTGATTTATTACTTCCGAGCCCCTCTCCCACACTCCCCGCGCCCCGTTCCCGCTCCCAGTACAGACAGCATGTTAATTCCTATATTATTTATCACGTGACTGGTTCATTCATATTAATTTAGATGTAAAGGTCGCGGACACCTGTTTGAGTTTAATTGATGTTTTATCTAGCGATCGAATGAACTCGTTTTTATGACTATACTAGCTGTCCCGGCGAACTTCGTTCCACCCGTTCAGTGTGGAAAACAATAAAGTATTATTTTTCCCATTTTCCCAGCAACTTTCCCGGTTTTTTTTATACGAACCTTCACCTGATAATAACTAACACAATAAAAAAAGAATAAGCCAAATCGGTCCAGTCGTGAGGAAGTTATGCGCTTACCAACACATTTAGCGATCCATTTTTATATTATAGATCAATATTAACTAGTAGAGTAAATACTCTACTAGTTAATAATTAAAAACATCCTATTGTGATAACTTTATTTATTCTTGTCTTAATAACTTTCATTCACGAGATTGTCTTTTTTCAGTCTATATGTGACGTGACCTATCTATTTCCTGGTTTGGTTTTCCTATATATATTGATCGAAAACAAAGAGTTTTGAGCTTACGAGTAAAATATCTATTGGTTGTCTTATTGAGAACAAAAGTGCTGTAAAGAGCAAAAAACTCAGTAAGTATTGTTTTTCAAGATCAATGTCTTACCTATAATTTAGAATAACTGCATACAAATATAAATGTGGCCCCAGTAACTTATTAAATGTGGTTGCTAAATATATATTTTTTATGATATTGGAAGTCAAATAAGCAGACGGATTTCCTGTTGTTAAGAAATTCCCGCCGTCTAGAGACACCAAAAGGTAATGATGCGTTCCTAACCTGAGGCTGGGATGTTAGGCCTCAAGCAAAAGTAAGTTTACCGGCCACCTTACCCTCCGAACCGGAACACGTCAACACAAGCATTGGACGTTATGGTAGCAGGAATAGGTAAAGCGGTGGTACCAATCCATGCGAGTCCCTGCTAAACTCTACCACCTAGTTAGATCTCACGGTGTTAGTGACGGTGGGCCTATGCTCGCCTTTTATGAGCTGCCTGGTAAGGACGGCAGATGGACCCTGGCCAACACGGGGAAACAAAACATAAAACAAAATGAAGAGTATCTAGGACTCTTGTGAGAAATGTGGATAATTTTTTTGGGTGGATAGGTATATAAGAAAGTTAGAAGTAGGAAAATAAACTAGAATACTTAAAGACTCTGATTTCAACTGAGATTATCACTACTGATTTATACAAGACAGTACTCATCCTCTTCTTTAAAATAGCTGAAAGGTCGTTTATATAATTTACTATTACCTTAATTTTGACGACTTATGAAACACTAAAGGCCACTTGCACGTTCCTGGGTTAAATATTTAACTCGCAGCTTTTAAGGTTAAATCATTTTATATTTGAAAGTTAAACTTATTTCTAAATTTAACTGGGGAACGTGGCAGCGACCCTAAGACAGAAAAAGCGGAATGCATGTGAAATTTGAAACTTTGGCAGTGGGCAGAATCTTGTTCTGCGAAATTAATATATATAAAAAAAAAGTATCTTCACGCCCATATCCCCGAAGAGGTAGGCAGAGGCACAACCAGGGCACCCACGACTAGCCGAAGATACTAAGTCCCACAATGTGATAGGTGGCAAGCCTATCGCCAACCGGGCACATTTGCAATCCCGGCCAACATTTTTTTTTATTAGAAAATTGCCAATTAATATAGAAATAATAATTATTAGAAAATTGAAATTAATATAGATTGTCATATAATGGAATATTAAGTTGCACTTAACTTGAAATACTTTTAGGTTTTATTTGATATTACTACGTTGTGTCAACATAATTATGTTGAGCTATTTTTCTAGTAACCTGCGACTAATTGTTTTAAAGTAAGTGCTTTATGTTATACACAACTACATACAATACATGTTTCAAATTAAAATGGAATGTGTATTCCCATGCAAGTTTGTCACGATTTCATTTCATGTCGCGTGACATTCACACGTAAGTTTATGAATTAATTTGCGGTGCCAACTTTAAAATCTATTACATGTTAATGTCTGAATAAGTTCTAGATAGGTTACTAGTAAATATGGGTTATCACGTAATGTATAAACATTGTTTGCGTATGTAAAAGCACCAAGTTGGGGTAAGTGTTTTTTTTTATGATATTGGAGGGCAAACAAGCAGACGGATTTCCTGATAGTAAGAAATTCACGCCGCCTGGAGACACCAAAGGTGGTAATGGTGCGTAGCCAACCTGAGGCCTGGATGTTAGGCCTCGAGCATAAGTAAGTTTACCGGCTACCTTACCCTCTGAACCGGAACACGTAATGACGTTATGGCGGCAGGAATAGGTAAGGCGGTGGTACCAATCCGGGTGAGTCGCTGCGAAACTCTACCACCTAGTAATAGTTGCGCTTAGGTTTTAACGAGTTTATTTACTTTTTTGATATTACTAACTACGGTGTAATAAACAAGATAGATTTAATTGCTTGAATACATTTTCATATTAGAACTACAGGTAAAATCAATTTTATAAAATACGAGTACATTTGATATTTTCCATCGTCGGCGCTTAGTAAAACTTCCAAATATTCATATTTTTAAAGAAAGAAACACTTGTACTGTTTTACTTATTACTTATAATTTATTACTTTGTAATTAGTAGCCTACCGGTTTCGCTTATACAGCATCATCAGGGCTAAAACTTAAGTTCCTTTAAAAATATAAATACGAGTACCAATAACAAAATTTTAGTTTTCGGGTGTTACGGGTGATAAAAGAGATTTTGTCATTGTTTCAATTATTTTTTCTTTTTTTTTTCAATTTATGTACTATGAATACTTAAAAATATTTTTTAAGTAATCAAATGTGCACAAAATTCGTCAATATTCCCGCCAAAAATCACATTTTAGAAACTCACGCTCTCTAGATATTTTAATTTTAGCACTTGCCCTGTGCTTGGGTTAAATTTCTATAAATTTTAAAGAAAGAAAAAAATTCGCCTTAGACAGGATTCGAACTTGTAACCTGTCGTCTCAAGCCTACCCGTGTTAATGGGTAAGAAAGGAATTAAAAATCACGCTCTCTGTGTTACCTCTCAAAATGTCACACGACAAACTATTTTGATTCCATGTGAAGAAGAAAACTTTTCAGCAATGAAAAAGAGTGCGTCAAAAATCTGTACAATTATATATGTGGTCTTGGTAAAACAGCAATTAGTTTTTATAAAAAAATCGAAGTGTTTGCTGGGCTGAAAAAGATTTGGTTTTTGGAATTTTTTTATAAGAATTCAATTTTGTAATTCTTTATTTTATAGAGACACACATATAATCATAATATGTTATGGAATTAAAAACTTTTGAGATTAGATAAGGGGAAAAAACGTCATCACGATGAAGATAGTCAAAACTGTGGTTAAACGATAATTTAAATAAAGGGGTAATGTCCTAAAAATACTCACCCGAAAATGTGTGATACTAATTCGTACCTTACCTTCATATTACCAAAACGAAATATAAAAATGCTTGACTTTGCTACACTCTGATATTAAAAGGACCCTTGCTTAAGATCACAGCAATAGGTTGGAATTGCATTGTGACTATAATATAGGCAGTGACTATAGATTACATATTATGATGGACCTATTTTGCTAATTCTTTTTTGTTCTGTCGGTTATTATTTAGAGAAAAATCATATGAAGAGAAAGACTGGAAAAATTGCGGAGAAAGTGGAAAAAAGCATACTTCAATTTTGTCTAAACAAACTTTTAGTAGCTATTAAAGTCGATATTAAAGATGGTAGTATTAGTAGTACAATGTAGTTAATTATAGTGAACTATTAATTCAAAGTGTTATCGCAATATTTTTATGTTATCAGTTAGTACACTTGCGTTTAAGTGATGAACACATCCGAGACATCCCAGCACAGGTGTCTACTGACAACCTAACGGGAGATCGCGAATGAACATACTTGTACATTATGTGCTCTGGGATTTATAATTTATCCGCAAGTAATATTTCTATCAGAGCTAGGAAGCATAATACAAAGAGCGCATTTTATTAATAGCTTATGTTGAGTATTATTATTTATTTGTTACAAACAGCAAATTGTACAGGGCAAAAGAGAAACTGACTTACATCATCATCATTAAAGTCGAGTTAAGTTAACGAGTAATGTGTATGTTAAAAGCAACGAGAAATATTTTTATGTAAATAAAAGCTACGCTGGTTTTATTTTTCTTTTCTGTCGTTTGCCATAACTATGCTCTCGGCTACTTCTCAATCAAATATTTTATGTTAAATTTTCTACCAATTTCGATAAAACATTCGTTATATTTTAAACCTTTTTCATCTAGCGGTCGGAAGTCAGAATTGACTTCCAGAGGGCCAGGTTCGATCCCCAGGCAAAATAAAATTAATAGAAAACGTGTATTTTCCATTTTCTAATAAAATAACTTTGACCGGAATTGGGCAGGTATGTGTCCAATTAGCGACAGGCTTACCACCTATCACATTGTGGGACTTAGTGTCTTTAGCTAGTTGTTGTCCCTGGTTATGGTTGTGTCTACCTCTTCGGGGATATCAGCGTGAACATAGTGCTTTTTACATGTTAAGTAAAAATCTTTGTTATTCAAATAATCCTATCAAAATTGATCCAGTTGTTTTAATTTCAAGCCATTACTGACAGTCAAATTAACTTAAATATAATTTGGACATGAATTAAAAAAAAAAACCTCCCGTCACCTATTGCAATTAGTTTTACGGAATATCTTCAATGTCTTTTTTGATTCATAAAACCCATATCAATACCCGTATCCTATCTCGAATCTTTTGTGAAAAAAAAACTAAAACTTGCGTTTTCTTGTTACAAACATTTTAGGATATTTTACACCGACCTTGGTGAAAACATCTAAATTGTTTTATTAGTGGAGTCGACAAAGACGCATATATTGTTATTATTTTATTCTTTTTATTAAAAAAAACTTGTTCTTTCATTTCATCTTTGCGTCTATAAAATTTCGTATAGTAGATATTTTTTAAGTTTTCCAATGAGTATAGTACGTTTTATATAAAGTATATATAGTACATTTTTGTTATAAAATAATGAAAATAGCTAAAATATACTATTCGGGCCGTCCGACACCAGATACTATTTCTATTTTTTAACTGCCTATTAGCCAGCTTCTCAATATGAGAGCCCCATTGTAATTTATCATCAACCGTTATACTTAAAAAAAACCACTGTGGATTCAACCAGATATAGTTTAGATACATTCTGTTGTACATTGTTATCTGGTAGCCTAACACTGGGCATTGAAAATCTTGTACTCTTCGTTTTGTCACAAGTTTTGTTTTCGTGTTGTTTAAAATATGATTATTAACTGTGAACAAATGTACAACTTCGGTTATCGCATTGTTTTTCCTAATTGACTTTTCACTTTAAGTATAAGAAAAGTATCATCCCCAAACATCACAACATCGTGGTTATCCCTTATGTTACAGAGTAAGTCATTCACATATGCTAGAAATAAAAATGGACTAAGAATAGAACCTTGCAGTACGCTAATAAAAACCGCAGAACCCGAAAAGGTTTCACTATTAAATTCCATCCTTGTTTAAGTATGAAATGATGACATCCAGAGCTTTATTATTAATGGACACAGTCGAAAGCCTTTAGAACGATTACAGAGTACAACTAACGCATCATGCGAGTTCTCCTAGGCTTCAAATACATTTTTTTTATTATTCCACACTTGCATCAATGGTTGAGCAGCTTTTGGTAAATTTAAAGTGTTTATTATTTTACAATTTGTTTACATTAAATTGTTTTAAAAAGTGGTTGAGTATTAATTTTTCAAATATTTTACTAAATGTAGGTAGTACAGAAATAGGTACAACATCATAAATTATTGATGATGCAAGCATTTTAACAGAATGTCCCAACAAGTTTGAGGTTTTCTTAGTTGAAAGTAGCTTAAAAACTTTTATTACGCCTTTCATATCGATAAAGGTGATTTTAAAAACTTTTTTAAATTCGGGGACAGATTGCTTTGATTCCAAAATACTAGATAGTGAGCAAAGAGCTTTAGTTGTTTCGATTGGAATATTATATTGGTGAAGAATTTTTAAAACTCTTTTGCTAGATATTACATCCTCTTAAACACAACGTCCATCTATATTTAATTCAAAGTCCATATTAATAAAAAAATAGTCATCAATAAATTGAGATTTATTGGTTTCCATTTATAATATGCCACATGGACTTGATTTTTCTATCAGGTCTTTTGATATTGTTTTTCAAATATATACACTTAACAGTAGAACATACATTTCTAAACAATTTTGAGTATATTTTAACATAGTCTTTAAATTTAATACTATGGTTATATGATTTTTATAAAGTACATAAAATAACCGTTTTTGACTTATTCATAACTATACAGGCTCTTTTATTGAAACATTTTTTTTATATATTTTTGTCTATGTAGGAATACTTAATTATGTTCGGTGTTCTAATTCACTAAAATTTATTGGATTATAAAAATTTTTTTTGAGACTTACCAAGATTCGTAGGAAAAATAGCTAATTAAACACAGTAATGAGTAAACAGAATCTACTTAATTTATAACTGAACATCTTACTGGTGAGATATTTATGAAAATGATTTCTAAGCAAGTAGTACTAGTGATCGTTAATTTAAGTTCAAAAAATAAATTTTATAAATTAATATGAATTAAACATATCGATAATTTTACAATACAGGGAAAAAAAAAGTATCTCCACATCCATATCCCCGAAGTGGTAGGCAGAGGCACAACCAGGGCACCCACGACTAGCCGAAGACACTAAGTCCCACAATGTGATAGGTGACAATCTATCGCCAACCGGGCACATTTCCAATACCGAGCAACAATTTTTTTTTATTACAAAATTGGAAAAACCCAATTTTCCTTTTGTTGCCAGACCCGGGATTCGAACTCGGGTCCTCATGCAGTCAAGTCCAACAACTGAACCGCTAGACCACAGAGGCGATTAATTTTAGATTCTCGATAAATTGAAGTGCAACCTTTAGCACAACCGCATCAACATTTTTTTTCCAACATTTATTACGAACCGCACGGTAACCAGTATACAATGATTACAACCAGCTGCTTATACTCAATACAAGCTATCTCAACAACCGATTAGAATAATATACAGGTCTATATATCTACTATACATATATGTTATATAAATTTATATTTACATGGAATTTTAAGAAAAATAAGAGGCAACCACGCGAGGATTATGTTTGTTTGTTGGTTTTGTTGTTTGTTTTGTTATTTTTCGGTTTTGTTTGTTGGACACCACAAATAACTACTGGACCAATTTCAATTTGGTTTTTGACCGTTTGTAGATAGGGTTTCAATCTAAACGAAACTTATCAAAATACGTTAATGCTGTTCAGATTCGATTTTTGATAGGATTTCATGTAATTAATTTTAATGTTTACAGATATATTGATATTTATAATATTATTAACTGACATATATAAAGCTGACATACCCATAATTTACTTTTTTTTTTATTTTACTTGTCTGAGATATCTCTTTAATGTCTACTTTGTAAATTGCGCGTGCGCATATAAATCTTGGTCTTGTATAACGATTATCCGTTATTATGCCCATAAATACAAATTTGTTGTTCCATCGTAAAACGTGCTTAATTACCATGTAATTAAAATTAAAACGAAAATAATGATACTGGCAAAGTCAAACGATGCCGATACATAATTATTATTTCATGTATGAATAAATTAAAATCTAGATTTTAGCGGATAGTCTGGCGTTGTTTTTTTCTATTTTTCGTAGATATATAATTCCACTTTTGTTTATACTCGTACAATATCTTATTGTTCTACACCGAATACTATACATGCTAACTTCACTAAATTTAAAAAAAATAGCCGTTTTACTCCTCTGTTCTGTTTACTATTATGTTCCTGTAGTAATTTATGTTGTCTGTTTTTCTAATAATACTATACATAACTTGAAAATAAGTACTTGTTTTTTTCTCGAAATAGTATTTGAACTGCTTATATCTAACACAAATAATCAAGGGCAACAATTAAGACCTTAATTATATTGTACAAAACATCAAAAACTAAATTTTATTCTAAAATATAATCTATTAGAGTTTTATATTGTACTGTTTATTTGAAACGTGTTTTAAATATTATGTCTGTATTGAGTTCATTAGAAAAAATCCAATGTAAACATATAATATAATATAATGTAATATAATATAATATAAATATAATATAATGTACCTATTTGTATAAAAGTACGAGTACATTATTTAGTGAACAATAACTATGCGAACAATATTTTTATTTTATTTTGAGCAGATGTTTATTCCTCCTATTGGACTATACCCTCAAATAGGATATTAAAGAAACACAATACAATAAAGAGGATAATTTTAAACTGACTTTAATAAACTTGTAATGTTATTAATCTAAGCAAAAAATTAAGTTGCTGGATTTATTACTATTAAAGACAATTTTGATCACGTGTACTGTATGTAAATTATGTTAAGATTTATGTTTATTGCAGATTACTACGAAATATGAACATACATCAAGTGAAACTGTTGGTTTGTTAGTTACGATAATTACACTATAAAAACAGCATGTAATTAGATTTAAGTGTATGTACTAGAGCTCTAGGTAAGACGCAATGGTTCTTTGCAACACTTTATTTGTGTTAACAACATAGGTCATTAATGTATACCTTACGATATAAAACTAACAGTGTAATGCTAAGTTCACTGGTGCTAGAGTGCTATTTACAGGTTAATATATAGGTCATGCATGACCAACTAGTGTTAGAGCGCTGTGCAGCAATTTGACTGGTAGGGATTCACCACCTTACCTATTTCTGCCGCCACACTGACTCTGTACTATTCCGGCCTGAGGGGTAGGATAGCCGATAGACTTGCAGTAGGCCTTCAATCTCGGCCCCAGAATATCGCATTGTTTGTAGTCGATATGCTTAAAAATAGTTGATAATTCATCACTAGGGCAGTAACTTAACAAAAAACTTAGATCATAACTTGACTCGACCAACAATTAAAAATGATCTGGTCTTTTTTTGCAGGCTTATGTGCGTACACTATTTTTCTGCTCACCGAGTCCGAAAAGAAGAAGTTTTGTATATTACTGCAGTTAAATGTTGCAACTTTCTACCTGGAAAAAAAATCTTACGCAGTTAATGTTAGATAAAATTAAAAAAATGGTGTTACATACACCTCGGAAATGTTAGGACTGTCAACTAAACAACGACTACGAAACTACGAAGCGGTTCTGAAATAATGAATATCAGGTATCAAAACTCAACAATAATTACATCGATGGAACGATATATCATGTCATAGCAAACATTACGATCAAACTGTTTATAAAACCAATGACTCCGGGAGAACGATGATTGATTTAGAAAACATGTAATACACACACCATTAATACTGCTCATAAGTGATTGATGGACCTGGAGGTACAGTCGGCTACGAAACTAAGTTGACGGCAAAATAACAAAAATGGAATCTAAATGGAAATCAAAGTGAAAGCAACTCAATACCTTGTAGCATCAATGCTCGCCATTGCTTATTTCACAGATAGTGAAGCAATTCAGACTTACGAACTTTGAGGTTCCTTGTATGAGCTTTATTATTAACTAGCTGCTACCTGCGGCTTCGCCCGCAAATTCACAGAAACCCGGTGTGCGATCGGGATTAAAAATAGCCTATATGTTAATCCAGGTCACAATCTATCTGTCTTCCAAATTTCAGACAAATCCGTTCAGTCATTCGAGCGTGAAAGAGTAACAAACATCCATAAATCCATACTTACAAACTTTCGCATTTATAATATTAATAGGATGAACACAGTCAAAAGCTTTTAGAACGATTACAGAGTACAACTAGCAAGTTCTTCTAGGCTTCAAATACATTTTTTTTTATTATTCCACACTTGCATCAATGGTTGAGCAGTTGTTGGTAAATTCAAAGTGTTTATTATTTTACAATTTGTTTACATTAAATTGCTTTAAAAAGTAATTGAGTATTAATTTTTCATATATTTCACTAAAATGTAGGCAGTACAGAAATAGGTACAACTTCATAAATTATTGATGATGCAACCATATTAACAGAATGTCCCAACAAGTTTGAGGTTTTCTTAGTTGTCGACAAAATAACAAAAACGAAGTTGACGGCAAAATAACAAAAATGGAATCTAAATGGAAATCAAAGTGAAATCAACTCAATACCTTGTAGCATCAATGCTCGCCATTGCGTATTTCATAGGTAGTGAAGCAAATCAGACTTACGAACATTGAGGTTCCTTGTATGTATCACAAAATTGATGGGACGTTACTTGTTAACGCACCCTTTTAGGATACAAAATAATATTCTTGTCAAAAATAACAGACAAGAAGAAACACTGGATGCTTTATTAAAATCTTATTGAAAGAATGAGATGTTAACACCAGCGCCAATACTGATTTTTGCGGTAAGCAACTAGACGAGGCTATTATAGGTATATTTATTAAAAAAACGTATTATTATATAAATTTACGTATTTCACATACTATATTAAATCCATAGTATTATCAATATTTGACTAGTTATTAAGCTAGCAACAGATACATTTTAAAAATTAAGGTGTTATGTTGCTAAAATTAGAAAATGTAAAATGTAGAGTCAAGCACAGATACATCATTTCAGAGCAGTAAGTATCGAATTATGATTCCAACAATTTTAACTTTAGTAATAGTATATTAAAACATTCTAGTTTTTTATACTACCTACCTTCGATTTCTTTCCAACTATTATACCAAGTACCAGTAATGTAAGTGAAACATTTTTATGAAGACTATAGCTGAAGCTGCAGGTGCATCAGCAGACAATCAATTAACATTCGCAGGAAAAAGATCAATAGAACTTATTTCTATTAACATAGTCGGACACATTGGAAGTAAAGAAGTCGAAACGTCCCCGATAGCAAGCCCGCCGACTCATGAAATAACTATCATTAAAACCGACACGATACGGCCGATAATCATCGGCTGCAAGCAAAAAGCTATGGCGTCAGTTGTGATGCAAATTGCATATGCTATAAATCAGGTACTTAATCACCGTGTTGCAGCTCGAGACATAATAATGAGATTACTTTAAAAAATACGAGTATACTTAGACGCAGTAAGTTTAAGTATGAGAACATACATTGTTACACAATAGAGTATAGACTAAGTCAAATGGAATGCAAAGTTTTAATTTGTTTTATTTTTAAGGTATTTCATTTACATTAATAACATATAAATGCAAAAACATTTATGGCCATATTTAACACTGAGTAATAAATTTCATCGTTAAAAGATAATAATGAGGTCATTAAAACATCATTATTCTTAATAAATGTCAAGTCTATGATCTCACAGACATTATTACTACGACTAGCTATTTGTATTACATTGGAAGGCAAACGTGCAGACGGATTTCTTCATATCAAGAAATACACAAATAAATAAACAAATAATAAATATACAAGTTATTTTAGGACTCAAATTGGCAAGTGAAATTTTTAATTGAATGTTGAATAGTTTTTCTAGTATCTTGTTTCTAATTTCATTTTCATTTGGTTTATAATTTGGATGATATAATATTGCTAAAAGTATGTAATTTGCATGCCAATTAATTGTTATAGTAGGAGTACTGTTAATAATTATAATACCTTTTTTTATAGAAGAGGAGGCAAACGAGCAAGTGGGTCACCTGATGGAAAGTGATCACCTCCGCCCACAGACATCCGCAACACCAGGAGTATCACAGATGCGTTGCCGACCGTTAAGGAATGAGTACGCTCTTTTCTTGAAGGTTCCGAAGTCATAATCGTTTGGGAATACCGCCCTCGGTAACTGATTCCACAAAGGTGTTATACGGGCTAAAAATGTCTTCGGAATCGCACAGTTGTAGACCGCCACGCATCAAGATGAGGGCATGATACCTTAAGCTCTGACGCGATGTCCTAAGGTGGAAATTAGCGGCTGAAATCAAACCAAACAACTCCTCTGAGTATTCCCCATGATAAATGCGGTAGAGAACACTGAGTGACCCAACATCTCTATGCAATGCTAAAGAATCAAGCCGATTGGTAATTGCCCGGTCATTGACAATTCGAATGGCTCTACGTTGAATGCGGTCAAACGGAAGGAGCTGGTACTGTGGAGCCCCTGCCCAGAGTTGAGAACTGTACTCCATATGAGGCCGAATTTGCGCTTTATGTAGTTGTAAGCGATGGGCCGGCTTGAAATACTGTCTCGCTTTACTGAGAACATCAAGTTTTTAGAGGCTATTTTAGCCTTCCCTCCTGATGACTACGAAATTGAACATTACTCGAAATGTCAACGCCGAGTATGCAGGCTGTGGCAGAAAGGTAAATGCTCTCAAATCGAGGAGATGCGACAAAGGGAGTCTTTTTAGCGGAAAACGCGCAAACTTGTGTCTTGTTAGGGTTAAATTGCACCAGATTCTGCTGGCCCCAAGACGAAATTTCAGACAAAAGATTGTCAATTTTAGACACTAGTTGGTTCCGGCTCTCAATGACATGTTCCCGCGATATATTATGTCAGCCAAAGTATAAGGCTTCCCCAGTAGTGTCGTCTGCATAGCAATGAGTGTCACTAATTTGCAACATGTCATTGATATGCAGAAGAAACAAAGTAGGAGAAATCACACAGCCTTAGGGAAGCACGCACCGTCGACAACGACCTTGATGCCACGCCCCGTCAAAAAACTAGTGATCCATGTACATAATTTCTCAGGAAGACCGTAAGAAGGAGGCTTCGTTAGAAGCGCCTTGTGCCACACCCGATCGACGGCTTTCGCTATGTCCAAACTGACAGCCAATGCTTCTCCCTTGCTTTCGACTGCTTGCGCCCATCGATGTGTTAAGTAAACTAAAAGATCACCAGCTGAACGACCACGACGGAAACCGTACTGACGATCATTTAACAGCTGGTGCTCCTCTAGGTACCTTAAGAGCTTTGTCAGTGACTTCATATGCGTAGAATTGTTACGATTTGGGGATTGGGAGTCCCACCTATGGGGATTGATTTTTGAAAAAAAAATTGGCCAATGTTTTAACTCGGATCTTTAGTTAAATGTATATCAAATTTCATCTAAATAGGTTCTGCGGCTTAACCGTAAAAGAGAAACAGAGTTTCGCATTTATAATATTACCTAATTATGTTGTCCAAGTCTTGCGGCGGTATATTGTCCCAGGTCCAGGTAAGATGCAAAAAAGTTGCTCTTCCGTCGCAATGTTTGCAGGGAAATTCCTCAAAGCCCTTCTTTGGAGAATGCCGTATCGTAGAGCACGCGTGGTTGGGGCTTAGGTCAGGATATTGAGCGGGCCAGTCTAAAACTGATACATCGTGTTCCTGTGACTATCTCGTCACCACTCTCATTGTGTACGGACAGGCGCTATCATGCATGAGCGTGAATTCTTGACGCATTTGGTGCGTTACCTGCATGAAGAGATGATAAAAAGTTATCTTCTGGTTTCTCACTTAATACCAGTTTTGTTAAAAGGTATATTCACGCCCGAATAACCGAAAGAGCTCGCAGAAGTACAAAAAGGGCACTCACAGCTAGCCCACAATGTAATAGGTGGCAAGCTAATTGTGGAACATATTCAATCCCGGATAGCGGTGTATTTTATTAGAAAATTGAAAAAACTATATATTTTAGTCGTTCGACTCGGGATAGAACCCGGAACCTCACAAAGTCAAGTCCAGCACTGAACTGCTAGACCATAGACATGGCAATTTTATTATTAAAAAGTTTTATACAATAAATTAAAACCGTAGATAGATTCGTAGCAAACTCTAATATCAGATACAATTTATTGACTGTCAATGAATAAGTAGCATTCGTATTTGGTAAATACAGACACAAACAAGGAATAAATAAATGCAAATAAAGTTAACAAACCAGCCAGACATGAATTAGATATTAAAGTCGCAGCTGAAGTAGACTGTAGAAGCAATGAAGATAATTCACGACCTACAATAAAGAGAGCTATTGATCTTGCAGAAAGCGAATCGGCTCGTAACACA
>NJDC01001207.1:4503-29685 GCA_002245475.1 Calephelis virginiensis
ACATAAAATTACTTATGTACTATTCAATGTTATACGTAACGGAGCCTGTAATCTCTGCTCAGCCCCTTTTAACAATTCAGCAGGAAATACGTTATATTTCGGATTTACAATTCGCATCATAATTCCTAAATTATGAATATCACGTAGAATCTGGGTTATTTTAGTTCATGTTCGTCGAAGGTTAGAATTAAAATAAGATAAACAAATAAAAGCTTAAAAAAGTTAATATGTATTTACTCTTTTTATGCAAACATTTTGACTATTAATTTAGAGACTATTGACAAAGCCCTCATACGAAATCCACAGGATTTGTAGGGTTACTCTTGAATCTCGATATCATGTGAATTGGAAATTGGAATCGTATAAGTCTATTTAGGTAGAACTGAACACGGTACTAGCGGATTATTAACGTTTAGTTACAAATGAATTCAACGAATTCGATAAAATATTTCTTTTTATTGAAGCGAAACTTCTTTAGAATCGTTGTGATTTCAAAACGGGTGCAACGGAAAAATGACAGGATAGAGATACAAATATATATTCATCTCATTCTCTAGTCGATTTACTGAAGTTTCACTTCTATCGTGTGTGAATCGCACACACATCTTTTTTTCTTTATTTTTATTTATTGACATATTAGAAAATAAATATATCATACGTTTGTTTCCACAACCAAAAACCTTGTAAAGGTTTATTCGGGTGTGACCACTTCACTTTAACAAGATTTAAGTTTCAATAACATAAACACACACTTAAGCTGAATGTAAATATATTTGGTTACAAATTAACTATATTTATTACTAACTAAGTAACTAAAAATATTTAATTTAATTTCGCTATAACATTAAAAAAATTTAAGTTTACAGAATGATTGTAAAATTTCAGTTTTTTTTGTAAAGTATCTTCACGCCCATATCCCTGAAGTAGTAGGCAGAGGTACAACCAAGGCACCCACGACTAGCCGAAGAAACTAAGTCCCACAATGTGATAGGTGGCTAGCCTATCGCCAACCGGGCACATTTCCAATCCCGACCAACATTTTTTTTAAATTAGAAAATTGGAAAAATCCAATTTTCATTATGTTGGCCGACCCGGGATTCGAACCTAGGACCTCATGCAGTCAAGTTATCAATTATTTTATTGTTCTTTTACAATTGATTGTCTACTACAAACTAAATAATAATAATACGCCAGTATTGTGTTCGAAACTACCTAAATTGACATACTCGATTCCAATTTCCAATATTGCATGAATCGAGTTTTCAGACTAAGCCTACTGGCAGTGCAATAAGAATCTAAGGTCCAAGGTCACTCTGATGAACTGTATGTACTGAGCTTCCTTTCGAAGAGTTGTGATGTACATTAACAAAATCAAAACGAAAGAGAGGTCAGAGCATTAGACTAAGTCCGCAGTATTTTAAAAATGTTAACGGAACTTTGTTAGGAATGTAACCACAATATAGCTTTACGATAAAAAAATGATTGGTTATCCGCTGGGTAATTCCTCCGAGAAGACGTTATAACGACAGGAAAATTAGTCACAGTATCAGATGGTCTATATTTTATGGAACCTAGGACCACCTTTTTTTCTAATTACTCGTATAGTTAAAGGTTTTCTTAAATTATTTTTTTTATTTTTTCGTGTCACTACTTAGCATAAAACAAAAATGAAGTTCACCATATTTTTTTTTGATATTGGAAGGCAAACAAGCAGACGGATTTCCTGATGGCAAGAAATTCACGCCGCCTTGAGACATCAAAGGTAATAATGCGTTGCCAACCTTAGGCTGGGATGTTAGGCCTCGAGCAAAAGGAAGTTTATCGGTTACCCTATACTTTGATCCGAAACGCGTCACCGGCAAGCGTTGACGTTATGGTGGCAGGAATAGGTAAGACGGTGGTACCCACCGGCCGAGTCGCTGCGAAACTCTACCAACTAGTGAGATGTTACGGTGTTAGTGTCAGTAAGCCTGTGCTCGCCTTTTACGAGCTGCCTGGCAGGAAGGCAGATGGTCTATTTTACAAAAGAGCCCGGACCAACACGGGGAAAAGTCTGTCACTAATTAGAATAAAACAAAAATGAAGTTCACCATATATCAACATCTTATACAGTTTAGTTTTTCAAGTATTCTCAGTAAAATTTTAGATTACTCAAAGGGTTCCAAGTTCGTTGTCAAATCTAACCGTGTTGTCGACATTCAGTAACTATATTACGTTAGATATGTCACAACCAATATAGTCCACTTAGTGCAGTGGTTGCTGTCAAAGCGAGCGAACAGCAGGTGAATTAGATCAGAGTCTGGGCACTCCCAAAAGGGTTAGTCACTTATAACTCGCTCTAAGAATAATGGATGCCCAGCCGCAACTTCATGAAATTATAATAGCCATTTCGTGAGCTGCTGAATTCGTGAACAATGATACGAGAACTAAATGGCAATACTTAATGAAATTATTATGCAACTTTATGTATATTATGTACAATAATTTTAATATGATGTTTAATAAACCTTAAATTAAAAAAATCTATTTACATACATACATGCACGCATACATACATATGTGCACACATACATACATACACACCTCCGATAAAATTCGTATGTAATGTAGCGAAGAACCCTCAAGTCAACTTTTTAACAAATAAACCGCATCAACATCGGTCCAATCTTTTAAAAGTTATGATTAGTTTAATTTAGTTTATGATGTCGGAAGGCACACAAGAAGACGGATTTTCTGATGGTAAGTAATTCACGTGGCCTAGAGACACCAAAGGTGATCATTGTGTATTGCCAACCTAAGTTAGGCCACGACCAAAAGAAAGTTAACCGGCTACCTAGTACTCTGATACGGAACATGTCCACGGTAAGCACTGACGGTAAGCGACAAAAATAATATCGTATTCTCCAGACTATTCCATTTCGCGGACACGAACTAACACGAGGAAATAAATGTTTTTTCATTTAATTTATTTTTATCGATGTTAATTTTTCGACGAAAAATCCTAATTTAGATTTCATAGAGTATAAGTAGCCAAACATGTGGGCAGAAAGCGTCAATACAACGGACGAATACAGCATCCATCACAGTTCAACCCTTCAGGCTATTTATTATTTACACACTGACCGAAACCACCGAGTTATATCCGTCCCTACTTTTATTAAAGCAGACGTGATTCGGTCAAAGCCAAACTCTCGATTAAACTCTTAATTTAACGCGGGAGGCCTGTTGATCTTAAATGTTAGGTTACTCTATGATGTATATATATATAATATCTGTTGGAGGTTTTCTCAGCAAAAACACAATGTGATACGTCTATAATAGAGAATTTATTTATTAAAACAATAAATACGTTTTCCAATCTAATAAAATTAAAGAAAAACTAACCTATAATAAAGAATCGACAATTATGTTCATGCTTTACTTATAACTTTAGTAGTCCTATTTTACAATACTTATTACATGAACAAAACCACTCTTCCCTGCTCTTATTTATATAAATCAAATTTTAGTTTGATGTAAATTAAATTAAAGGCCAGAATTCGATGCTCTTCAAAAACGTCAATGTCGATGTCAACACAAAGCTTATATATAAGTGAATATATTATCAACAGTAGCCGTAGTATAATTAGCAAGGGCTCATCGGCATCTCAGACACATTTTAGCAGCAGGTTTTCCCCGTGTTGTTCCGGGCTCCTTTGCAGAATAGACGCCTTTCTGCTAGGAAGCTCGTAAAAGGCGAGCATAGGCTTACCGTCACTAACACCCTGACATCTGACTAGGTGGTAGAGTTTCGCAGCGACTCGTCCGGATTGGTACCATCGCCTTGTCTATTCCTGTCGTCATAACGTCAGCGCTTGCCGTTGACCTGTTCCGGTTCGGAGGGTAAGGTAGTCGAGAAACTTACTTTTGCTTAAGCCCTAACATCTTTGCCTCAGGTAGGCAACGCATCATTATCACCTTTGGTGTCTCTAGGCGGCGTGAATTTCTTACCGTCACGAAATCCGTCAGTCGAAATCGTCTGATTTTGACTTAAAAAAAATGCAAAATAAAAGGCGATTGAGTGCAACATTTAAATTATTATTAAAAAAATAATAGTTATAAATGGACAGAAATTAAATACTCTTATCTCATAACTGCTGATAATTATACAGGACATACCAATCTACCTAATCATCTTCATAATTCCCTTTTCTCTAATTCGCTATGACATTTGCGCTCATAGAAAGTTCGTGGCTGTTTTTAGGCGACTAATACTCAATCTATTTACATGTTGATCATTCATCCGTCTCTTTATTTCACTTGTGTGGGTTCTTTTGAAAATGTGATTGAAGAGACGGCGTGTTGTTAGAGACCATGACGGTTACATGCTTTCAGTTGATATTGTTTTACAAAAGGGATTTGACGGATAGGTTTTAAATTGCTTCTTGTCCATCATCATTGTACTGGGCGTTAATCCCGGTGAAAGCCAGGGTTAGCTTTTCTAGCTACACCTGTCTTCTACGTTCAACACCCTGTGCAATCTTGAGTAATCCGAAACTTGATGAAATTGATTTTTGTTAAATTTACACTAACTTTAAAAAACTGGAAAATATGCATATTTTAAAATGCCGACTCACTTATACTGTTTAATGTATCACTTAAAATTTATGAAAATCATTATTTATTCATCTCAATATATTAAATACGGAAATTGCCTTTGTGGTCTATCGGTCTGGAATCGGACTTGACTTTATGGGGTCCCGGGTTCGATCCTCGGGAACAAAAAAATAAAAAATGTGTATTTTCAATTTTTCTATCGCCTTTGTGCTCTAGCGGTTTTTCCAATTTTCTAATTTAAAAAAAATGTTGCTCGGGATTGGATATGTGCCCGGTTGGCGATAGGCTTGCCACCTAGGGACTTAGTGTCTTCGGCTAGTCGTGGGTGCCCTGGTTGTGCCTCTGCCTAACTCTTCGGGGATATTGGCGTGAAGATACTTTTTTCAATTTTCCGATAAAAAAAAATAACGTTGCCCGGGATTGTAACATGTGCCCGGTTGGCGATAGACTTTGAAAGGGGGACTTAATATCTTTGGCTGGTCGCCTGTGCCCTATTTGTGCCCTCGCCTACCTCTTCGGGGATAAGGGCGTGATAATACTTTAAATATGATTGTATGGAACTTAAGCAACACGAATGAACTGAACATTTTCTTTTTGTTAAACAACAACAATCGTGATTATAAATTACTTTACTTCGCTTTTGTGAAAATTTTAACACGATGTTTTAAAGCGTTTTTTTTGTTAGTCAGGCAAGCTATATCCTGTCTAGGTATACAATTAGGAATTTCCTACCATAAAGAGTTTGTATAATCGCCTCTGTGGTTTAGTACTACAGCGTTGGACTAGACTTTCCGAGGTCCCCGGGTTCCATCCTCGGGTCGGGTAACAATAAAAATAGCAAATGTTATTTTCAATTTTATAATAAAACAATTTTAACGGAATTGGATCTTTAAGTACGGGACGTAGTCAGAGAACACTGAAACAAACAAATATTTGAATATAAATTCTCTAATCAGTATAACATTATGGAAATAGTATTTACAACTCGTCACAAAACCGAAGAGATAACTTCATTTTAACCTAAACGCTGCTCGAAATATACACGGTGTTTTATGATTTATGAAATTGCTAATGCTAGGTAATATGAATTTTTATATTGCAAAATTTTTCAGAGTTTGGTGTTTATTTGCAAGTATTAATGTAAGAATATATTTGCACTGATAGACGTTTTTCAATTTTAAGTAACATATTTAATACATTGAATTGTTTCCATCTTTGGCACTTACTTCAACTCCATTTTGTATTATTTTCCACTGTTTTACTTAAAATATTTTTTTAAATATGAAATAGCAACATTAGCCAACCGGTCTCAATTTACAGCATCTTCAGGGTATGGTTAACTTATTGTAAAAAAATTAATTAGTTAAAAATTAAAAACGAAAATTTGGCGGCAAATGTAATAATGCAATGTGATTACAAATGATCGTTAATAAATTAGTTTACAATTAGTTACCATAACCCTGAAGATGCTGTAAAAGCGAAACCGGTTGGCCAATATTGTTATTTCACATATTTTTTTAATATATTGTGTTGTACGTATTGATATACTTGCTGTTGCCCGCGGTGTTGTCCGCGTGATTAATGCTCTCACAGTAACATTATTTGGGATGAAAACCTATGTGTTAATCCAAGTTATCCTTTATGAGTGTGCCAAATTTCATGCAAATCGGTTCAGCAGTTTTTGCGTGAGGACGTAACAAACAAACATACAAACTTTCGCAATTATAATATTAATAGAATATAAAATAATTTAAATAGTAGGTCATGATATAGTAATTTCAATGTGTAGTTTAAATAATACCATATCAATGGAAATTTAGAAAAGCCACAGCCTGTAAGTTAATTTTATAACGTACATTTTTATCTATCAGGTTTGTAATTTGTGAAGTAGGATTCGCAAAGTCTTGTAAGGTTTTATAGCACCGTGTAAATGTCACACGGAGTTTAAGTCAAGTGAACTATAAAATCTTCTTAAGTAGAAGCTACTTAGTTTGAATCTTAATTCAGGAGTTAAAAATTGCAAAACCGTAACTTCAATTTCATTAAAGCGTAATTTAGGTGAATAAAAATATGGGGGAAGGTTTGCTATATTTTACCACTTAATTTCTATCATTTTTTTTAATATTCAAATGTTTATTTATTTGATGTTTAGTGAAATAATTTTCAGAAATACAGGCATTACAATTTTTCTTTTTATTGTATATTTGTTTTTATCAAGACGTACTTCTTAAACTGCACAGCTAGAAAGTATAGGTATATTTAAACTATCCGATTAAAATAAAATAACAATTTCAAACTGGAAACCTAACAAAAAGTTGACAGCAATTTGTGACCTAGTTTTTAGGGTTTTTAGTAATAATAATATTTACTTCTGCATGAAACAGGGTATTTTTTATATATATCTTAAGAACTTTGAGATAGGTTTAGATATATATAGGTTTATATATCTCTAAACCTATTTCGCTATTTGTTAGCGTGAAAAAAAACTTATGATCCCCATAACATTGCATTTTGCAGTGATATATTGAATTTAATTTGCTTATTTTTCATAGCATCATGATATATTGATATTACTATGTCAAACAAATATTTATTTAAAATTCAATTTAAAATTGATATTGCGTACTATAAAATTTATCATAAATATTGCGCTATTAATACGAGTAAGTTAAAGGGTTGTAATCAACTCATAATTGTCAATATTGTGGTAATATGTAATTATTTAAAAACTAAATGTCATATCTTATTTATTTATACATTTCAGTTATTATGTTATAATTGTTAAACTGGATTATATTATGTTGGATAACAATAAAAATACAATTGAGTTAAAAAACTTGACAATTAATACCATTTTTATTGTGAGACATGATTGCTATGTAACTTGAAGTTAGACTTATTTGCATGTTTTATTAAAATTTAAAATATATTTTATCGCCTCTGTGGTCTAGCGGTTCAGTTGTCAGACTTGACTGCATGAGGTCCCGGGTTCGAATCCCGGGTCGGGCAACAAAAAGAAAATTGGGTTTTTCCAATTTTCTAATAAAAAAAAGTTGCTCGGGATTGGATATGTGCCCGGTTGGCGATATGCCACCTATCACATTGTGGGACTTAGTGTCTTCGGCTAATCGTGGGTGCCGTGGTTGTGCCTCTGCCTACCTCTTCGGGGATATGGGCGTGAAGACACTTTATTAAAATTTATGTTTGTTTTTTTAATTTTTTTGTCGATAATTATTTGACTCACATTTTGTCTGATCAAGTCCCAAAATATCACATTGGTTAACAAATAATTATTAACATAACTATACGGGCGGTAAATAATTTGAAATCTACGATTAAAAAATAATGGGTAATTTAAAGAATATTAAGTATTAATTTATGAATTTCGATAAATCGTACCGGTACGATTTAAAATTCATGGCTCGGTTCAATTTATGTGACCAGGCACATTTTAAAATAACAGTTTACTATTCCTAAACCTTTTGCTGGTTAATTCCCACAGATAAAAAGGGTAACAACCAAGCATCAGTGTAATTAAATAGCAAGTTTTGAAAGCTTACCGTTTGTGCGCTCCTCAAATTAGGTTCACTAGCCAAAAAAATTAATAAAATATACAAATACTTATTTTTTTGTATCTACACACTCATATAGCTAATATACATATAGCTCGTTGGTCGAGTGGCTAGCGTACACGAGGCGTCGATTCCCGACGGGGGCAGGCATTTATGTGATGAACATTTAGATGTCTGCATTTCTGGGTCTGGGTGTTTATTAAATTTGTTCTTGTATCTATTTAAGTATTTCTATGTATTAGAATCGTTGACAAACATCCATAACACAAGCATATAATTTGCTTACTTTGGGGTTAGATTCAATTTGTGTAAATTGTCCAAATATATTTATTTATTAATAATATATACAATAATACAATCCCAAACTGTCACGGCAAAGTATCGTAAACTATGATTTAATATTGCCGGATTAAAAAAGCTTATGTTTGGAAGGAGTTACGCAGGTGGTAGGATTAAAAAAAAATAAGAAGCTAAAATTATAATTCATAAACATAGACTACTTATAACAGCATTATGAATTATCCTTTCTTACCTATCTTTTTCAAATAATTCCTTAACGGTTGAACTGTTTAGGTTGACATTTAAGACAGATATTTTGATGGTTTCCTAGATGATTTGAAAATACAATTGGTCCGATTGTGACGCTGCTGTCGGTATGTCATCTGTGTTATTAAGAGAAAAGATTCTTTCACCATTAGATGCCATCATTATCCCTAATCCAAGGACAGCTAGTGGTTAAATATAGCTGAAAACCAGTTGTTGGATCATGATAAATTTTATACTGAATCGTGACCTTATAAGAAAAGAAAAGA
This sequence comes from Calephelis virginiensis, assembly GCA_002245475.1. Lineage (NCBI taxonomy): Eukaryota > Metazoa > Arthropoda > Insecta > Lepidoptera > Riodinidae > Calephelis > Calephelis virginiensis. The sequence goes on from NJDC01001207.1 coordinate 13,484, forward strand.
AGAAGTTGGTGCAATGGCGTAAAAGGGGTTCTAGACAGTTGTAAACATTGGGTGGTATTCGTGTGAACTGTAGGTGTGTGTTCTGGTTACCTCTGTTGGAAGCATGTTTTCAACCGGCGAAGGGATAGGCACGAAGTCCTAACATGTAATAAGTGGGAAGACTATCACCAAACGCGCAACCAAAACCAAGCAACGATATTTTCTTTAGAAAATTGAATAATCATATTTATGAGTTGGCTAATCCAGGAGTCAAACCCAGAATTTCAATAACCGGGAACTCCTACATCGGACTTTTAAAACACAGAATCGGGCAATGAAAATCTATAAATCAGAAACAGCAAGAATGCCCACAAGATATTTATTAAGGCAATACACATTACAATTTCATGATCCTCAATTTCAATCCTGATTCGTATTTAATCTATGTTGCAGTAACGTTACTCGGATAGATTATTCAGTATTGTTTGCTCGAGACTATTGGATGTGTTAGAACAATCGAGCGATGTAATTATTTCTGTTTGTTGTATGTAGATGGAGTTTCATTGCTTAGTTTTGTACTGGTTTACGTCATGTTCCTTTGAAGAACACCTTGCCTAGTAACTAATAAGGGTTAAGGGAGAGTATTGCCGCCATCGAGAGAAACTGCCTTTGTAATTATAGCATTTCGTGTTAATATAGAGTGAAATCAGTAAATTTTGGTAACATTTTGTACAGTGGAAATTCAAAAATGAGATAATCATGAATGAATCGTGGATTAATATTGCAAATAACAATAATTGTACTTGTCTTTATTTCAAACGCTCTTTGATTTCGCTGCGCGTTTTCCCTTCCAAAAACAAGAATCTAATCACCGAACGATATTGTTCTTTTTCCATTTTTGCAAAACCGACCGACACGCTCGCTTCCAAAGGCTGTCGAAACAAAACAAATGAACGGAAAAGACTGAAAACTACTTTATAGACTTCAAAAAGTATTTACTGCACGATAGTAAAACTCTTTTGTAACAACAACGCCATGGGGCGATGAAGCTAAGTAATTATTGAAGGCCCCCCGTATGTGCATTCGCTATTCAGAATAAGAATTAAGATTTCCGTAAAATTCGCTTTAGTTTACGCTTTATTATAGATATACTAGATGACCCGGCAAACTTTATACTAACAGATTGTTTTACAAAAATGTATTGTTTTTTTTCTATTTTCCCTGCAATATTTCCAGTTTTTCATGTCATAAGAACCTTCTCCTGTAAATAACTAACACAAAAAAAGAATCTGCAAAATGAGATTCATATTAATAAGTATAGAAGATTGACAAATCAGTCAGTTATCCTTTAATTTTACTTATAACATTGATATTGAATAAAGAGTAAATCACTTTTCAAATCTATAAAACGCTTCTATTAGTATTTACCCAGCGTGCTATACATTAAAGTGCAGACAGCCACTCCGGATAATGGCAACTACCATTATAAATTTCCCACAACTAAAAACCAGTGGGTGGCGAGGCAAAGACATTGATATTTTCCCGTTACCGCAAGTAACGTATTTATTGAATTTCTTTGTGGTTATTTGGCGCCTGTGAAATCACATTGCAACAAAATTAGTTGCGGTATTTCCTTAATTTGTTGCGCTATTATTGCTCCTTGTGGTGGAAACTTTATTTCAATTGTTATTTCTTTAGTTTCAATTATTGCTTTTATTATTTTATGTCGCTATGAAATTAAGTTTGTCCGATAAATATCCATTGTAACGGAATTAGTTGTAGTTTGTCCTTAATTTGTTGCTATATTATTGCTCCTTGTGGTGGAAACTTTATTTCAATTGTTATTTCTTTAGTTTCAATTATTGCTTTTATTATTTTATGTCGCTATGAAATTAAGTTTGTCCGATAAATATCCATTGTTTAGAAATTAGTTGTGGTGTTTTCTTAACTTGTTAATATTATTTGTTATGGTTAGAGTCTTATTTCAATTGTTACTCGATTAGTTTCTATTTTTATTATGTTTAAAATTTATGCTTGGTACTAAATTACTTTTTTTAAATCCGTTGCAGTTTGTAAATCTGATGTTGTTTCTTATTATGAAAGTTTGTTTCACCAGTTAATTTTTTAGTTTCCATTCGTAGATTTTCAGTACTTAGTAATAGTAGTAGTTTAGTAGTTTATAGGATCACTTATAAATTATAATCGCCTCTGTGGCCTAACGGGCCGGCATCGGACTTGATTACTTGAGGTCTTTGGTTCGTTTCAGTCGAAAATTTATAAATATCTTCACGCACAAATCCCTAAAACAGTAGGCAGAGGTACAACATGGACACCCACGACTAGACGAAGACAGTAAGTCCCACAATTTGATAGGTGGTAAGCCTATCGCCAACCGGGCACATAGGAGCTAGAGTTTTGCAGCGACTCGTTAGATTACCTGCCTTACCTATGCCGCCGCCCTAATATGGGTGCTTCTTGATGACGGGTTCCGGTTCGGAGAGTAAGGTAGCCGGTAAACTTTAGCTTACCGGTAGTTTACTTTTGTTCGTAGTCGTACATCCTGGCTACTAGTTGGCGATGCATTACCACTTTTAGTATCTCTGGGCGGCGTGAATTTCTTACTATCAGGAACATCAGAAAATCTGGCTGCTTATTTGCCTTCCAATATCATAAATACTCGTAAATAATACGTGAAGTCAAAATACAGAAAGAAGATCGGAAATCCTAAATCTGTTTACGCAATGACAATAAACTGTCAGCAAATCACCGACGGTCCAACTTCTCGACCGCCATTTCGCGACGAAATTCGAGTTCAAAACTTGGAGAAACTTATAGTTTCGACGGCTCGATAGCTTTCAATCCACAAATAGTCTACTTTGTTACAAACTTGGACTATTACGTGAGGACACGTCTTGAGCTCTAAGCGTCACAGCTATACAGTAACAATAAGTATTTTAGTCCCAACAGAAAAATATGTTATAACTTTGACGTGTGTGTATGTCTGTATCGTTACGTCGTAAGCGAATGAACTGGCTTTTTACTGTTGTTGTAACTAGACTCATTATAGATGTATGATATCTCTTTTTTTAATTGTACAAAAAAGTAGGAACAGTTTAGACATATCAAATTAGTCCGCACATACAACTAGTGACGTTTTTAATCAACGTTTTACGAGTTCTCTGTCTCCTATGGTCAAAGCAGCAGGCTTGAGCGAATGGAACTTTTTTTTCAGAATATACTTTTGTTATGTTAATACCTAATTATTAACAATAACAAGGTTTCTGTGAAGACAAAAAAATGTAACTTTAGCGTAACATTAAACAATTTCATATCTTCACACCAAATCAACCTAAGTCTCCTTGAGTACCTACATCCACCCATATTCACATTATAAAACTGCTGTCAATATTTCATCTACTATGTTATTGTATAGAAGCGAGAGTTAGGTATGCCAGAAATAGCATGAGAGTAGGATAAATGGTTTCGAAGTGCTACCAAAAATCTGTAGCGTAACGCTTGCTGACCGCATTCATAACAGGGAGATCCGAGAAATGATTGGGATGAAACGAGTGGGATTGAAAGTAAATGTTGGTATTAAAAGGGCATGCTCCATTGGTTTGGTCATATAGAAATAACTAAAATATGAATCTTAAATAACTGTCAGGACCGGATATGTTTATTGGGTCCATTAGTTTTTAGAAAAAAAACCTGAAGATAATTCATACTTAAAAAAAACAGTTTACATTAGAAAATGTCGCAAAAAGTGTTTGCGCACGTTTAGAATATATTGTGTATTGCTCTAGTTTTGCGTCCATATTTTTAATCCTTTTATTCCCAGAACCAGTAACAGTAAGCTCGTCGAGTGAATTGTAATTTTAAATACCATTACCCCATTTAATCGGATGTAAAACGAACAATAACTTGTTAAGCAATAAATGATAGCAATTATATGGATATCGCTGGAAATATAATTTGCTTTTGCTTTTAAAATGACTGAGAGTTATAATAAGGTTTATTATAAATTCGTCATGAAGCATTTGTTGGACAACGGCAACGTAAACAAATTACTCAATGTGACAAACAAATAGAACAAGTTGTTAAATATATGCTACAAACTGCGAACTATATGCTACAATTCCTCGTCTTGGTCCGGGCTCCTTTGCAAAATAGACCATCTGCCATCCTGTGCCAGGAAGCTCGTAAAAGGCGATTACTAAAACCGTGACATCTTACTAGGTGATAGAGTTTCGCAGCGACTCACCCAGATTGGTAGGTACCACCGCCTTACCTATTCCTGTCGTCATAACGTCCTGACGTGTTCCAGTTTGGAGGGTGAGGTAGCCGGTAAACTTGCTATTGTTCAAGGCATAACATCCCGGCCTCTGGTTGGCAACGCACTATTACTACCTTTGGTGTCTCTAGGCGGCGTGAATTTCTTACCACCAGGAACTCCACCTGCTTGTTTGCCTTCCAGTAGCATAAAAAAGCTGCTATCTATATGTTACAAGTTGTTAAATAAATACTACAAGTTGCTAACTATATGCAACAACTTGTTAAATAAATGCTACAAGCTGGTAACTATGCGCTACACATTGTTAAATAAATGCTGCAAACTTCTGTGCTACAAGTTGTGAAACTAGTGCTACGACCATAATACTTTAAGCGGACTCAGATTTTAAAAAAATCGACCTAAATCCTGCTATTTATTTGCTATCTTCGTACTTTTTTTTTAATTTTGTTATTTTTTTTTTTACAAAACATGTTTATGATGAGTAACCTCGTTGTTAATTGAGACCTTATTAGAATGGTTCTGATGTTTTCTACCTAAATTCTTTTTTAAAAATTCTATGAAAGTGACTAGTTTTTAAACAAATGGACTAAAATATGTGGTCCCTCTATCTTGACTATTATAAATTGCTATAGCCAATTACGGTTTAACTTTTTTGCAACTTTTAAATAATCCACATTTTCTACCTAATTTCTATCAATATTAATAATAATAATAAAATTTCTTCTTAATGACTAGCCAAAAACATTAAGTCCATAAGCTGATTGAACTCTGGACCTCAAGAAGTCAAGTTCGACGCTGAACTGCAATACCACAGAGACGACTTTTTAAACGTTTAAAAAATCGCGTCATTATTTTCATTATTATTCGTGTTAACTCAATGTTTTATTGGATGAACATTTTTTTTTATTTCAAGGCTGTTTATTTTCGGTTGATCTCATTCGACTTAAATTTGAGACCGAAATTTTAAATTTTACTTTAATAATTAAATTTGAGTTTTTCGTAAAATTGCTGCTTAAAAAAACATTACTTATATAGCATATCTGCTGATAAACGGAAAAACAAACACAGTTCAATTTCGTCCATAAGTTTTATTTGTTTAATCCCAATTTCCCTTAATCATCGCACTACGCCTGACCAGATTAAACAATTTCAGTTATTCTCTTTTTAAAGTGTTAATTATTGTCAAAAGAAGGTTCTCACTAAGTGCAAACCAAAACGAAAATAGAAAAAACAATACTTTGATTTTCATACACAATGTGTCAATAGCTGTTAATGTCAAGCAAATTGATGTTCACCGATTGGCTAGTAGGGTAAATTTAACAGATTGTACCTTTAATTCTACCAGGTTATAAGTCTTGGAGTTTAGAAATACCAGATAAACTTTTAATAAAAATTGTCCAACTTATTTTCACATATTTCAAACCAGAAATGTGCAGGAATATCTAAAAGCACAAATCACCTTATATGTGCTTCTGTACACATCCTTTTGCCAAGTTTCTTGGATAGTAGATAACGAGTTATTACGAAAGTAGAAAAAAAAATCCCATACAAAGTTTTTTTTTATCTGTGTATATCGAACTCCAGCCTCGAGGTTGGTCGGTGAGTAAGCGTAAACGCTGGCCCCTCAACCAACGAGGTGGCTATGAAAAAGGAAAAGGTACCTACTCGATTTTTTATGTACTTAGATAATATAATAGTAAAATCGAAGTCCGCGTTTTTGCAGTTTCATTAAGCTTTGATTATGTAAAATTATATAAATGTACATATAGATCACGTCTAGTTTTCAACGGAAACATTACTGGCAAAGTTATACCTGCAATGGTTGGTTCAAGCAAACAGTTTAATGTCGCATTACGGACCAATACCCCGTCGGGTAAACACACACATATATCACCTTCCGAACTTCCGTTCTTCGAGTTTGAAAGAATACATCAAGTGTAAAATCTTATTTTAAGATTTATTGAGGGTATTGGGTTTTATAATTCATGGGATTACTTATTATCGCTTTCTGTGAAGAGAAATTGATCGAACACTTGTAGCATTTTTAAAATCTCATTTCTTAAACAGCCTTGTAAGATTAGGTAAAGTAATTTTATTTAACAAGAAAGGAGTTTAACAATTCAAATTTAGAATGATGCAGGTACTTGGTGAGACCTACATTCCGTGATCAAATCGCTCGGATATCATGCAAAGGGTGTGTTAATAGTCTCCGAAACCAGCGTGTTTGTATAAAAAGCGTAATGAATGGTCTGCAAGGAGATACTTGCCGTGAAGATATGTATGTACGAGTCTAAGTAATAGGAATTATCTTATTCTTTTGTTGGACGTCAATGCATAAGTGTTCCAGTTACGACTCTAGGAAAGTTGATAATTATGTCTAGGGTTGGGACTTAGGTTCTAAAGGTTATATTATTATTATCTCTCCAGAGGCGAACCCTGGTCAAAATATAGGTCATCACAAGGCCATTGGTGGTAGTGTGCTCTGCAGCAATTTGCTCGGGTAAGGATCCACCAACTTATCTATTCCTATACCATAATGTAAAGGCTTACAACATATACCTGGTTGTGCCTCTGCCTACCACTTCTGGGATTTTTCTAAACAACATTTTTGAGAATTTCAACTGTTTTTCTCGATTCAACTCCACTTTTAACTCGATGCATTAATTGGTGAAAAGATTGAGGTATTTTACATTGATCTATCCTAATCGCCGTCAAAGTCTGCGGTTTTTGTAGATTTAGTACGTAGAAATACTGAAGGTAGTGGCATCAAAACCATAATAAAACGACCAAGTTGAACACTACAATACAATAGTTTTCTAGATAGCTTAGCGCTGTATTAGCTTTCAACCAACGTTTCAAGTTTCAGATTTGATTGACATGAGTGAGTTCTTAAAAAATCAAGTCTGCTCACTCAGCAAATATGGACATTGACTACACGTTATAAGATTCAAATTTGCTTGTGCTTTATACATCAGCGAGTCTTCTGTACCTACTTTAATTCTGTTACTAATTCGATGATTAGTAGCGTCATCATAGACGGAATAACGCTCACACGTTTATCCCATATTTTAATCCTTTACGAGAGGAATTTTTAATTTTATCAGACGTTAAATGATTATTATTTGGCACCAACTTTTTGTAAAATTTGGTTTAGTTTACGCTCTATTATAAACTAGCTGATAAAGTTCATATCAATTGCCATTAACAGATGTTAGTAACAGTTTGTACCAAAAAATACTGTATTGATTTTCCCATTTTCTCTGCGAATTTTCCCGGGAGTTCTCATCATTAGAACCGTCTCCTGTAAATACCTAACACGACAAAAAAGAATCCGCAAAATCGGTCCACCCGATCAAGCGTGATGCGATGACCACTCCAACTGGGACTCATTTTTATTTTAGTACTACCTGATCCGGCAAACTTCATATCGTTACATGAATTAATTAATTAATATCAACAGCTATTAACAGTTTGAAGGGATTAAAACATTGGTTTTCCCATTTTTCTAGCAATTTTATTTTAATTTCAATTATTATTTATAAGAACCATCTTCTTTAAATAACTAACACAACAAAAAATAATCAGCAAAATAGGTTCAACCGTTCAGGTGTCCGTCCGTCCGTCTAGACGCAATATGGCATTCATGTTTATACGTATAGTAGATTGATAAATGAGTCAGCTGGTCTTTTTCTTTTGGTTGTAACATTGATATTGAATACAGAAGAAATCATTTTTCAAATCTTTATAACGCTTGTATTAGTATTTACCCAGCGTGCTATACATTAAAGTGCAGACAGCCACTCCGGATAATGGCAACTACCATTATAAATCTCCCACAACTAAAAGGCAGTGGGTGGTGAGACAAAGACATTGATATTTTACCGTTACCGCAAGTAACGTATTTATTGAATTTCTTTGTGGTTATTTGGCGCCTGTGAAATCACATTGCAACAAAATTAGTTGCGGTATTTCCTTAATTTGTTGCGCTATTATTGCTCCTTGTGGTGGAAACTTTATTTCAATTGTTATTTCCCTAGTTTCAATTCTTGCTTTTATTATTTTATGTCGTTATGAAATTAAGTTTGTCCGATAAATATCCATTGTAACGGAATTAGTTCTGGTTTGTCCTTAATTTGTTGCAATATTATTACTCCTTGTGGTGAAAACTTTATTTCTATTGGTATTTCTTTGGTTTTAATTCTTGGCTTTTGTTATTTTATGTCGTTATGAAATTAAGTTTGTCCGATAAATATCCATTGTAACGGAATTAGTTGTAGTTTGTCCTTAATTTGTTGCTATATTATTACTCCTTGTGGTGGAAACTTTATTTCTATTGGTATTTCTTTAGTTTTAATTCTTGGCTTTTGTTATTTTATGTCGTTTTGAAATTATGTTTGTCCGATTATTATTCATTGTAACGAAATTAGTTGTGATGTTTTCTTAGTTTGTTGATAATATTTCTCGTAGTAAAATTTTATTTCAATTGTTATTCATTTAGTTTCAAGTTTTTATGATGTTAAAAATGTATACTTGTTATTAAATTCTTTTTTTAGTATCGCACCATCGTGGAAGAAAATGTTTGTATTTTTTTTGTACTTATTGATTTTTGTTTAAATTATGAGTAAAATTAGTTAATTTACGTGGGAATTAGTTAAATTTTGTTCAGATAAAGTGCACAAGTGAAATATATATGAAGAAGTTAGTGTACTGTGTATTTCCTCGCCACGGGAAAATCTCACAAAATCAGCTTGAGTAACGAAGTCACCGCTTTACTCAAGACACTAACATGAATTTGTCTTATGACCTATGACTTATGACGTATGACCTAAAATGACTTATGGCTGTTAAAAAAATATTCATACGGAAGACATGGCAACATGGCTAAAAAAGAAAATAGATGTTTTTAATTTCCCAATAAAAATAACATTGGCCGGGATTGGATATTTGTCTGGTTGACGATAGGCTTGCCACCTGTCAAATTGTAGGACTTATAGTAGGGGAGCCCGCGATGCTAAATATGTAGTTACTCCAGCGTCATTGGGACCCATTGCACTTTGTCGATTAAATAGTGGAGAGTAAAAAAGGGTCATGTAAGATTTTTCTTTTTAGCGGTGCGTTAAGTGTCTAGAAGCTAAAATAGTAATCCCAGTCACTTGATCATAGCCGAACTCATCAGATATTCAGATATTAACAATCTATATGCCTAATGTGTCTCCGATGACAGAAATATGTCAATCAGACAGATTGCTGTAATCGACAATAATTAACACATTAGACTTGGTTTTTGAAAGTTTCTGAACCTCCTACTCCGGTACGTCTTGTTCAAATCACCAGAAAATTAAAACATCAACTTATTGGCATGTAATAAACCCGCCATACTTTAATCTGACATGCTCAAGTATATTTTCAAGCAAAAAAAAAAAATGGACAGACGACCCTACATGCGCGTCTCTATATAGAGATTTGATACATAATGAGGAGGCGTTTAACAATGGTACAGGGTATCTCCCATGTCTTAATCTGACGCGCCTGAGTTACTCCAAAAATCCCCTTTTGGATATAGAATAAAAAAAATATTTATATATATAAAATAATATAGAAGTTATTTATATTTCTCTCTTACCGTAAGCAAGTAATTATACAATTTATCTGAAGGTATTTCGCGCCTGCAAAGGAACTATGGAGGGTAGAGGTAAGGAGGGCCATCTGTGTATATGAAAAAGTGTCCGTCAAAATGTATTAAATTAGGATGGCGCCACATTTGCATCAAGGTAACTCTTAAAAGAAGCGCCAAATATTGTTAATGACAACTTTTTACATCACAAATTTTACCCATAACTGTTCTGTTATTCACTCACTTTTTCATAAAATTAAATGTTTATATATCAATAACCGTACTATTTACTGTTCACGAAATAAAATCACTCTAAACGCACGTTTGGTTATAATAATTCTGTAAGGTTATTTTTACCACAATATTTTGTACAACGTAAGTTGTTGAAATTCTCAATAATTAACTACTTTAGTCGATAATGAAATTAAATTGTTTAACTCGGCATACTTCAATTCATCTACGATTGCTACATTCATACCATACCCTGTGCATCCACCAGCGCGATTGTGGGGGATTTTGGAACTGTTATTTAGCGCGTACAACTGGACACTTTTTCAACTTTTCTCCCATATAAGATGACTCTCCTTACCTCTACCCTCCATAAAAGGAACACACGTCAGCGTCAGTCGGCGGCAGTTGTCGACGCGTCGACAACTAACGCCGACGTGTGTCGACGACTGCAGTTACCTATGCTGTTGGTGACATGGACATACCGTTCGTGTGTAAGAGCTCTAAAATCACATTGCAACTTAACTAAACGTAGTAAAACTACAAGAACCGACTCCAGTTCACTGGGGACACAGCGGGGCTATTCTGTATCTCTTAGTGATCATCATTGGGTAAAGTGTACGTCAAATAGCTGTCAAATGACGTATTTTGTATTTGTCCATTGTATTTCTGTTGGTCACAGGAGATAGCAAATATAAAAAACGTCATTTTACAGCTATTTGATGTACACTTTAGCCTGTAATCATCACGAAGAAGATACGGAATAACCACGCTAGTGAATTGATAATGCTCGTTTCGAAAGATAGCCGATGGTTATCAAATATTGCAGCATAAATGTTATCAACATCACACTAGTAGTTTTTGAGAAACACTTACATAACATCAATGATGAGATCGGCATGATGAGTGAAACATTTATCCACTATTAAGTGTAATTCAAAAATCACGAGTCGGATGATGATAAAACTAATATAGGACTAGCTCGAAATCATAAAATATTTTTCTAAAAAAGAACCATCAAAATCAGTTGGCTATTGGTCGAGTTATCAGTAACAAACATAGATGTAGAATGTACAAGATCAACAAAGCGTGGGAGAGAGAAGTCCTTATTAGATACAAATTGCCGTAGAGGAACAGAGAGAGAGAGAGTCAGGTACCTATGTGCCAATATTTACGCGAGTAAGAGTTCATAGTATTCCTGTCATAGTGCGTCGCTGTGAATTTTGTGAAATAATTTCATAATATTACTATATTTAAATAGAAGAAAATATAAAGGCAATTACGATGTAGTGTTCTGTAAACGCTTGTGATGTTACAAAACGTTACAATCCTAATAAATACACATTTCATAGGTAAATACAACTTTGACATAAAAATATTTAGCATGCTCAGAAAAGGATTTTTACAATATGTTTATATGCATTGTTTTATATATAAGAGTATTTTGCATCCTTATACGGAATAAGCAAAGATATTATGTAAAATAATAAATTGTTTGTTTACGCTAGGGCTTGATAACGCGGTGACGTCCTAAATATCGATGAATGATGAAATGAAGTCAACCAAAAAGTATAAATACTCTTTAGCAAGAGATTTCAACATTGGTTGTTTAACCAACTTTCGTAAAATACATTTCTACTTAAGACTGAGATGCGCTTACACATAATCTTTTTATGAAGATAAAAAGAGGGGCAATGAATGCGTTAAGCACTATACCTATACTTATATATTCTTATTTATGGCGTTAAGTCTATAAATTATAATAAAATTTTTAAAGAGTTATTGCAAAATAGTGACCACTATCTACGAAGCGAAGATGAAACAGATTTTTGCAACGAAGTGGTATTTGACTATACAGCTAGTTTATCGAAAATATCCATGATGATCGTCACTTATGTTTCTGGGTATGTTGTAAACATATTCGTAAAATTAAATGCGAGGAATGTTTTAATAGTTTATTATCAAACACAAGCGATCTGTGTCATAGCTCGTTAATTTTTCTAAAACAGAAGATGTATACTTGACATATCCAGCTATGATGTTGTTGCATTGTGCTGTAGAGCTTTAAAACTTTTCAGAGAAAATATGAAAACAAAAAGAATGGACGACATAATTTTTGCTTAAAATGTTTTAAAAGTACTCAAAATTTGTAGTTTTTGTACTAGATCAAAATCCACTAAGCGATCACAGGTATTTACTTATAAAAAGTATATAAGAAACTTATTTATTCTTCGGTTCAAGCCCGAAAGCAAGTTGTTGTAGTGTACTCGACAAAGCTTTAAGGACTCAATCAAAAAAGACCATTATATTTAGAGGACAATAAATATTAAATTATATATTTTTTAATATAACAATATAAATTCTTTACTTTTACACTAAGTCTTATTTCCTAGACTAGTTTTTTATGTTATAAGATAGCAACTAATCAATTAGCTTTTGATAGAAAGAAACGACCATTGCTTATTAATTTGTTTTCCCCGTGTTGGTGTGGTGTCGTAAAATCATTGACCGTCGGTATCCCTATGAAGAAGCTTTTAAAGACGAGCATAGTTTACATGGGTCATTACAAGACCACTGGAGGTATTGTGATGTGTAGCCACTAGTCTAGGTAGGAATCCACCCGCTTACCTTTTCAAGCCGGTGTGCCCATGTAATGTTCCGGTGGGAAAGTTTGGGAAGCTAGACTTGCACATTACGCTGAACATTCTAGCCACAGCGATGCACCTATAGGATGTATAATGTCAATAACCTACGATTGTCCATAACCACAACGAGATTCCTATGCTTGATTGCTGTCTAAGTCATATAAAAGTTGTACTTTCCTATCTGTTTGGCGGGATAATAACGCCACTAATATCATTTTAACAGCTATGTTATGCTCTAACCGGAACATGTTAATGAATAACATTGCTGTTTCGGCCGACAAAGACAAAGATGGTGACCCTAAAAGATAGGCTTTGCGTACAAATCTACCATCTATTAGTCACTATGTTAGTGATACATAAAGCCAACATTTCACGAATACAATGTCTTAATAGTCATACAACATAAAATTTGATATTGTTTATATGATAATAGATAAGGGTAAAGAAAATATGCTAATTTACTAATAGTTTGTTAATTTATCGATATCGATAACCTACGCGACTTTTTAACAACCCTTTTTTTAACTCATACATAAACAATTTACTCACACTCAGGCATATTTTTTTTGTTTCACTTTTTAACTGACTCTGTGGGAGTTTTGGCGCCATCGAGAGAAAAGATGGTCGAAGTTTTTTCATAATTATTGAATTTCGTGTTAATATTGAGTGAAATTAGTTACTTTTGGTGGCATTTTGTACAATTTTGATCAGTAAAAGTGCACAAATGAAATAATCATAAAGAAATTAGCGTATCGTATATTTTCTCGTTGCCGCCAAATCTCGTTACATGAGCTTGTGTAAAAAGGCCACCGCTTTACCCAAGAGCCTGACATGACTTATTGACGACTTACGACTGATGACTAATTAAAATTAATTGAAATTGATATAAAATTTGATGCAAATTTCTACTTGACTAATAGCTAAATACTAACGTGAAGACTAAAACTTAAAGAAAGAAAGAACTGACTCTGTTTATCTAGTACATCCTAAATCTATGGTAACAAACAACCAAAAAAAAAACCATAGCAACAGTCAAATTAAGAACATTTTTGGGTTGGTTAATAACAGTTATTTAATTATTAATCTTATTATTATTATTATTATGTAGAATAGATCATCTGCCTTCATGTAAGGCAGCTCGTAAAAGGCGAGCATAAGCTAACTGACACTAACACCGTGACAGCTGACTAGGTAGTAGAGTCTTGTCGCTCTAGTCCGGATTGGTACCATAGATAAGGCTTACCTATTCCTGATGCCATAATTTCAATGCTCGTCGTTGAAGTTTTCCGGTTCGGCGGGTAAGAAAGCCGGTAAACTTACTTTTGCTCGTAGCCTCACATGCTCATATGGAAATAACTAAAATATGAATCTAAGATAACGGCCAGGACCGGAGACGTCTGTTGGGACCATTAGTTTTTATAAAAAAGCCTTAAGATTATGCGTATTTTCAAAAGAACAGTTTACGTTAGAAAATATCGAAAAAGTATTTGCAGACGTTTAGAGTACTTTGTGTATTGCTCCAGTTTCATGTCCATATTTTTAATCCTTTTATTCCCGGAACCAGTAACAGTAAGCTCGTCGAGTGAATTGTAATTTTAAATACCATTACCCCATTTAATCGGATGTAAAACGAGCAATAACTTGAGCAATTAATGATAGAAATTATATGAATATCGCTGAAAAGATAATTTACTTTTGCTAATAAAATGAGTGTTTTAATAAGGTTTATTATAGAGTCATCATGCAGTATTTGTTGGCCAACGTTAGCAATTCCTTCAAGCAGATAAAGAAATGCTACAAATTGGTAAATAAATGCTACAAGCTGCTATTTATATGCTACAGTTTGTTAAGTAAATGATACAAACTGCTAACTATATGCTACAAGTTGTTAAATAAATGCTACAAACTGCTAAATATATCCTCCAATTTGTTTAATAAATGCTACAAACTTCTATGCTGCAAGTTGTGAAACTAGTGCTACGACCATAACATAAGTGGACTCAAATTTTTAAAAATCTACTATTTGATATCTTCGTATATTTTTTTTTCTTTGTTATTTTTTGAATAAAAGATGTTTATGATTAGTTATACCGTTGTTGATTTAGATATATATATATTAGAATGGTTTTTTTTTCTGATACATTTTGTTCTAACTAAATTGTTTCTTAATAATATTATTATAGTGACATGTTTTTCAAGAAATTGTCTAAAATAGGTGGTCCCTCCATCTTGACTATAATAAATTGCTATAGCCGATTACGATTTAAGTTTTTTTGCAAATTTTCATACGTTTTTTTTCTATTTTTCTACGATTGAAATATGAACAATTTAAACAATGAAGAATTGAAAGCACCGGCTCATTAGTAATTTATTTTTCTATGTAATTGAATATTTAGTTTTTATTTATGTTTTAATGAAATTTACTGCTAACAGAGTAATATTACACGCGAAGAATCAGGCTGATCATTTGTTATATATATCATTTGATAGCTGACGTTGTCGAATGATACATATTTCAAAACAAATGCTACAAGCTGCTACATAAATGCTATAAGATGCTAAACAAATGTTATAAGCTTCTAAACAATTGATATCAAATGCTACATACATAATACTTAGAAGAGTAAAATTGTAATTTGAACTCTGTAAAACTGCAAAATAATTATTGCGATTCGCTATTGTTTTTATGATTTTAAAATCAAATATAAGTGGTTTCCTCGATTTCCCTAAGATTCCATAAGATTCAGACTTGGTGATAATAGGGCCTTCCAGAACGTACGTTTTTTCATATTCAAATTTCAAAGATTAAAAAAACTTTAAATCGATTCGTTAATGACGAGGAAATAGATTACCTTAAACAAATATAGAAATATAAGAGACGAACACAAATTCCTAACTTTTTTGAGGTCAGCTAAAAATAGAAAGACATACACATTCAATGGTTTTTTAAGAGTGTTATCTCAATGTTTTTTGGATTTACAAATTTAGATTTTTTTTATTTTAAAGTTATATTCGGTTGATCCCATTCGACTTAAATCAGAGACCGAAATTTTAAAGTTTTTGTACCTTAGTAATTAAAATAGATTTTTTATATTATTGCTGCTACGAAAGCAATAATATAAAAAAGCAATAATATAAAGCTTACTGTAACTGGTTCCGGGAATAAAAGGATTAAAAATATGGACGTGAAACTGGAGCAATACACAAAGTACTCTAAACGTCTGCAAATACTTTTTCGATATTTTCTAACGTAAACTGTTTTTTTGAATGTACGCATAATCTTAAGGCTTTTTTATAAAAACTAATGGTACCAACAGACGTATCTGTTTTTTCATATTCAAATTTCAAAGAATAAAAAAACTTTAAATCGATTCGTTAATGACGGGGATAATAGATTACCTTATAAAAAAAAATAGTATCTTCACGCCCATATCCCTGAAGAGGT
>NJDC01001207.1:38509-53544 GCA_002245475.1 Calephelis virginiensis
CCAACACGTCTAAACTGATTTTGAAAACTCTTTTTAATTTGAAAGACCGGACTTTGAAAGTTCCATAGCATCTTGTCTAGATCTACGAGAAGTCAGAAAAACGCAATATGAACAGAACTCTTCAAATGTTTAGTGGGAGCACTTTACATGAATATTTGAACAACAATTGTAGAAATATTAGTATTGACATAGTGTAACTTTACATAAACACTATGAATACCGTGACCACAAAACATAGAGAGGGATACGGCTGTCCACCTCTTTGCGAATCCCAATGACCTGAATTCTCGCCCTTGAGGATATGTATAAACAAAAACAAAATTTTTGATATAATAAAGCTTGAAAATGTTTGCTCAGTTAATTATTTCATCAAAAAAGGTTTCCAACTTATCTCAAGGGAGGATGCAATACAAAAGAAAATAAAAAAGGATTTCGACTTACGTAAGGAAAGTAAGAAATAACCGAAGTTGTAAAGGATAGTTACAGATAAACGAGCCCTGACTACGGGATTACGAAGTTCATTCCAAGATACTAGGGAGTGGATCGTTAACCCTTGTGATTACATTTGCAGTAAAATTTGTATTTGAGTTTTGGCGCCATCGAGAGAAAAGATGGTCGAGGTTTTTTCATAATTATTGAATTTCGTGTTAATATTGAGTGAAATTAGTCAATTTTGGTGGCATTTTGTAAAATTTTGTTCAGTGAAAGTGGAAAAATGAAATAATCATGAAGAAATTAGCGTATAGTGTATTTCCTCGTTGCCCCCAAATCTCATTACATGAGCTTATGTAAAAAGGCCACCGCTTTACCCAAGAGCCTGACATGACTTACTGACGACTTATGACTGATGACTAATTATAATTGATATAAAATTTGATGCACATTTCTACTTAACTAATAGCAAAATACTAACGAGATTGCCAAAACCTAAAGAAAGAAGAAAAAAATGTATTTGGATAAGATTTTTTAGCTGTTCGACTCTGATTTTTTTTCTTGGAACAAAATGGCAAACAAGCAACGGCTCTCTTTATGAAAAGAGACAATCGTGGCCAACAGACATCAAAGATACTACAGGTTTGTCGCTGGCCAGTGGCTGAGGTATGCTGTGGAATTCCACCAGCTACTTTACCCAGATTGACATAATGGGGGCAGAAGTAAGAAGGTGCAAGATAGCGAAGAAGCACACGGCTGTCCTGATAAAAAGAGACAGCCATGACCATGAAGATATAGACTACTATAACTAGAGATTACACTTTTTTATGATAACGGAAACCAAACAAGTAGACGGATTTACCGATGGTAAGAAAATCACGCCACCTAGAGACACCAGAGGAAGTTGTGGTGCGTTGCTAACCTGAGATCTCAGATCAAGTGGTGGTACCAATCCGGGCGAGACGCTGCGAAACTTTACTACTTAGTCAGATATCACGTTGTTAGTTACGGTAAGTCTATGCTCGCCTTTTACGAGCTGCCAGGAAGACAGATGGTCTATTCTGCAAAGGAGCTAGGACCAACACGGGGGAAAACACTCCCAACAAAGAACTGAAGTCATTTCCAATTATTGCTTACTCTCTCTAACGTACCGGCCTCTCTTTTAGAGAATCTTGTGAAGTAAATTCACCTGCCTACTTCACAAGCGATTCGGCGTGAAAACATGTATGTATGTAAATTATTAAGGTTATATGCCATTTTTATGTTTTATCACTAGGAGAGCCGTAGGCTTGTTAGCTGAAATAAATATTTTTGTTGACTTATCAATTAAAAAATACCTATTAGTATCTACAACGCCAAATGACAAAATTATAAACATACTGCTTTATCAAGAAAGTACCTAGAAAAATCCATAATACATAAACTGTCAAAATTTATTTCTAATTTACTTTATCACTTTCAAAGTATGCAAAGTGGCATATGCGTATGCGTAGTAAAAGTTTGAATAATGTAATATTAAAAGTTACAATATTAATGAAATCGGCCGACAAAAAGAAAATTGGATTTTTCCAATTTTCTAATAAAAAAAAATGTTGGTAGGGATCGGAATTGTGCCCGGTTGGCGATAGGCTTGCCACCTATCACATTGTGGGACTTAGTATCTTCGGCTAGTCGTGGGTGCCTTGGTTGTACCTCTGCCTACCTCTTCGGGGATATGGGCGTGAAGATACTTTTTTTTATAATATTAATATCTAATTAAAGATGTATCCACTACTAAGGCGTATAAAGATCTGAGGGCCTACTTTAACCTTTAACAAAACAGTGTTGATAAAGGAAAGTTTTACTTTCGTCATAAAATATCATTACTTTAGTTCGTACCATGAGCTTTTTAATCAATCTTGTTTTATTACAGCATTGAACAAACGACTTTTATAAATTTTGTCTATTACCTGGTACATTATGTTTTTCATTATTTTTGTTCTTTCTTATAAATTTGGCTTCCAATTGTTATTCACAACTGATTAGCCAATGTCAAGTATAAAACATACTTAGATACGTCTCCTAGCGGCAGACTAATGCCCGATTTCAGCAAGAGCCCCTATATTTAGGGGCCATTTTAACGTGTTTTAGGGGACGGTTTTATATTGAAACAGCCCCGTAAGTAACGTTAAAATGTCCCTTAAAGTATAGGGGCTCTTGGTGAAATCGGCTATAAGATTTCTTAGTTATTAATATTGCTTTAAGTACGTGTTTTTATTTGATATGCAATTCTCTAGTTGGTCATTTTCGTCGTCATTTTAAGTCATACCAAGGTTTTAGGTAATTCTCTGGTAGCCTTGTTGACCTTAATTGCTACCACTATAACCACAAGGAGAAAATACACGATACCACCAATTTCTTCGTGGACTTTAGCATCTTAGCTAAAAAAAGATAGTAGGAAAATATTTGTAAATTGTGAAGAACTGCGTAGAATACTTTTTAAGTACTTAATTAAAACATTTCTGGCTACCAAATTTGTTTTGAATTTTTGCCACACTTCCGCTAGTAATCGGAGACACTCGTATGTAGAAAATGATAAATAGTCTAAAATTTTTTTGTGTGCCCTCTCCATGTAGAATACTGGCCCAAATCGTTGTCGTCAATTTTCAGATATCTATATTTGATTGGTAGTCTATTCGTATATTTATCAACGAAAATCAAATCAAAATAACCATTTCATGCTTAGTTTTTGTATTTTTTTAATCCCAATTAGTCAAAGAATGTTAAATCTGCTAGCAAATATTAACTTTTTTACGAACATTACTGCTGACTGTCATTGACGTTATGGTACGAAATGAATGAATGATACGTCACAAAATTGCTATTTAGCAGTATTTGGCAGTATTCAAAGCAGTATTGTAAAACTATCCTGCAACAAGGCTGTTTAGGGACGTCATGGTACGAAAAGTCGATGTAGTATTAAACATTCCTATTTTAAGGGTTTATGGTAGACCCCCTGACATCTGGTGTGAGCAGTGTCGTTATTGTAAAAAATTGTTAGGTATTCAAGCTAATTACATTGTAAGCATTTCTCTGTGTCCCTTCGTGTGTCCCTTGGCGGCCCGGGTTCAAGGTTCGCTGATTAGAGGTCTCAATTAACACATTTCTTAATGACTATAAACTTCCTTGTCGTCGAACAGTATTTTCACAGGAACATTTTTTATCACAGGATAAATGCGGTCAAAAAGAGTTTACGAAAATACTGTGGTGTAACGCTCGCTGACCTTATTTTAACAACATCCAAGGAATAGTGGGATTGAAAGTTTTGGCATGTCCTCAGCGATCCTAATGCGATTAACTTTTTGGATAACATTTTTGAACGCTTTATACCACTCATTAACAAGATTTTTTGATAAAGTGGATTCGACGTAAGCATTCCATAACCTTTTCATTGACCCTGAACACGAAATTCGATAGGCGATACAAAATTTAAAATACTTTGTTCGATGTTTTTATTTATAACATAATCCGTAATACACACTAAATATGACACAATTAAAAACAATGGTGTATTTCTGCGTGGTCGATGGTGTATTTAATATAAATAACAGTCAAAATGATGATCTAACGACAAAAACAACAAAAATTTGAATTTGGAACCATAAACGAACATTCCGTTCCCGGTACATTTTTAATTGAATGTACCAGTTTAATTTAATCTAATCATATTATTTGTTCAGGCTTTAATTGTTTCCTACCAAAGTGTATGTGAGTTTGTCAGACCATTGAACATTGTAAAGATACGTTTGCAGCAACTTTGTTGCAATTCACTCGGTGATAAAGTTTTAGAGTGAGCACCGACAACGTTAAGCTCAAAACATAAAAAGCTTTTATTTTTATTTTGTTTATGAATGTTAAGTACGAGCTGCTTGTTCGTGACTTCGTCAGTGTATGATAGTTGTGATTTCATAAAATCTTTTAATCCCTTATATATTATAAGTAAGTATCTGCATGCTCATATAACCGAAGAGGTAGGCAGAGGCACGACCAGGGTACCCGCGACTAGTCAAAGACATCAATTCCTACAAGGTGGCAAGCCTATCGCCAACCGGACACACATCCAATCCCGAGTAACATTTTTTTAGAAAATTGTAAAAACCAATTTTTTTTATGTCCCGAAAATTTAACCCGGGACCTAGTGAAGTCAAGTCCAATATCTGGACCGCTAGACCACAGACGTGATATATATTATAAGCCTTTAGATTATGGTGACAGGAATAGATAAGGCAGTATACTAGGGGTACGGGGAAGTTGCTGCCCAGCACTCTATCACTAGCATGTCCCCTATGCTGGTGGTGATGACTTGATGTTTTTTTTATGATATTGGAAGGCAAACAAGCAGACGGATTTCCTGATGTTAAGAAATACACGCTGCCTAGAGACACCAAAGGTGGTAATGGTGCGTTACCAACCTGAGACCGGGGTGTTAGACCTCGAGCAAAAGTAAGTGAACTGGCTACCTTACACTCCGAACTGGAACACGTCATGACGGCAGGAATAGGTAAGGCGGTGGTACTTATCCGGTCGAGACATTGCTAAACTCTTCCACCTAGTCAGATGTCACGGTTGCCTTTTACGAGCTACCTGGCAAGGAAGGCAGATGCTCTATTCTACAAAGGAGCTCGGACCAAGACGGGGGGAAAATTCAAAACTATGCTAACCCTCTGGTCGGAACACGACAACATGACTAGCAATATACCGAAGTATTTAAATCCATAATGCATGTGCCACTTGAGATTCTTTCACGATCCATTGACGGAGCAAACGAGGTGGAAGAGGACACTTAGCGACGACATAAAACGTTATTTACGAGACGTATGTTACGTTTCACTTATATGGCGGTGGCATTTAAGGTGTCTGAGAATAACAAGCTGTTTGAAAACGGAAACTTAAGTGTATAAAAAAATTTTTGAATTTGACATTTTTTAACAAGAATTTTGACATTTTTACGTTTGACGTGTCTATTTGTCAGAGTCGAAAAACTCAAAAAAGTTGGTTATAGAATATAGCGTAAAAATTTCGAGTTAAAAATGCCATTTGGTAGGAGTAATTACCATCTTTTAAATTATATTATTTTCTCCCCGGGAGAGGTGTTGTAGTTTTTGTGACAATGTATTGTGTGCGTGTGTGGAAGCGTGAGTATTTAGATTTTTTGTAACTTGTTTTCAAGCTATAATATTACGGACAGATTTTGTTGCCTATCTGTATGTATATATATATATATATATATATATAACAAAGTCAGGTTTGTTACAACACTTATAACTTGAGATCTGCTGGACCAATTTTCGTGGTTTTGGATTCATTGGATTTGTCTTCGCCCCGAATAGTAAAATACATATTAAAAACAACAAAAAAAATTTAAGTCGTGATAGTTATATCGATAAGGCTGAAAATTGATAGAAAGGTAGCTTAGAACCGGGAGAAAAACATGGGGTACATTTTATCCCTTACAACAGCAAAGAAACTAGGAAAAACGACATTTAAATTTTTCCCATACACACTGAACGGGTGGAATGAAGTTCGCCGGAACAGCTAGTTTATTATAAGAAGAGCAGATGTATCTTTAAGCTTGCAGAAGTACAACCAGGGCACCGAATACACTTAGGCCCACAATATTATAGTTGACAAGCGTATCATTCAAATTTTCAAATTCAAATTAGCTTTTATTACGTAGATCTATACAAAGATTCTTGTAACGCGTCTATATAATTCTAAAAACTACCACCGGATCGGAATGCGGCCACTCACTGAGAAGATCCAGCGAAATAAACTCAGCGGGCTTGTCTTTTTTCTTATAAATCTAATTTACATAAGTTTATTACATTTACAAATAATTTACAGAGATTGGCATGAGGAGCAATTAATCCCAAGCATTTCTGTCTTCTAAATATTCTGAAATCTTATAATAACCCTTACCATACAACTTTATCTTAATACATTTTTTAAATTTATTAAATGTCTTTAATATGCTCGGGAAGTTTAACTGCGAACATATCCAATCCCTGGCAACGTTATTTTTATTATCAAATTGGAAGAACACATTTTCTTTTAGTTGTCTGACACGCGGGTTGAAATGCAAGACTTTATGAAGTCAAATACATTAGACAGTTATACAAAGAGGAGACAAATAGAGAGAGTTCCTAAGCTGTAAATGAATATCGTCATCGCTTCTAAAAATGTTAGTTATTATGTAAATATCTTCACGCCAATATCCCCGAAGAGGTAGGCAGAGGCACAATCAGGGCACCCACGACTAACCGAAGACACTAAGTCCCACAACGTGAAAGGTGGCATGCCTATCCCCAACTGGGCACATATCCAAACCCGAGTTACGTTTTTTTTATTAGAAAATTGTAAAACCTAATTTTCTTTTTGTTGCCCGACCCGGGAATCGAACCAGGGACGTCATGAAGTCAAATCCAATACTGAACCGCTACACTAAAGAGGAGACGAACAGAGGATAAACAATCAAAGACCGTATGACGGCAAAAATGTTGCCAACCCTAGCAAGTTGTTTCCAATTGAAAAACTGAACGTTTGCTGTTTTAATATTAACCCACTGTAAACAATAAACACAAAATCAATAGACTTCAACTGAATTTTAATAACACAAACTGAAAATTCATTTCAATAACAAAATCTGCGAAATCATTTTTATAACATTTTCTGTACATGACCTAAATGACCGCACCTAAAATATTATCTGCCGCTATTTTCGTGGACGAAATCAACCATGAATCGCTTTTAAAATATATTCTGAAAAATAAATTCATCACCTATTCGGTATTTTCCCAACATGTGACATCCATATAAACCGTTAATTATGACCGCTTCAGCTTTTATGACTGGACGCTTTTACGCTAAATTGAAAACAACTCATGGTTTATTCACAACACACAATCCATACCAATGTAAAAAGATCTATCTGATGTCTCTTCTTAATATAGATACTCTGCTCTGCTTCTTCAATTCAATTTTTTTTAAAAAAACCTATATTGATGCTAGGTACTTAGTAATTATCTGTGTAATTTTGTTTTGGTATAGTAGTTTAGTTTGTAATTACTGAGCATTTATTAATTGTAATGTGTAATTAACCAATATTAATTATACTTAAGTCTCAGATTTTCATTCTAACATTTCGTATTTAAATGACTTTCTATGTAATCTATGATCTTGTTTTTACGTAATATATATTTTTGTGATTTATTTTTAGATTAAAAAATTAAAAATGCTTCTAAAATTTTCTACCTCTTTTAGTGAGAAAAACTGTTTTATACAGTAACATGTGATAGTAGCAAGCATAGCTTGTTCGTAGTTATTTGTATTTAAAATAAGTAATTTACTACATGCACTTTTAGGACTTATATTTTGACTTATGCAACGCGTCGATTTTTATGTCGTTGATATTATATGTTACAAAGAGGCGTCTGCTTTAAAACAAAGAAGGTCAAAATAAAATTGTCGGGGTCCTTTTGGGAGTATACTGGCATACTCATTCCCTTGCAGTGCTTTTGATTCATTATCGCAGGGTATTGATGAGAATTTTGTTCAGGACATTTCGACAGTGTATAGAACTTAGGATACATTAAACCATTTCCATGTAACGCCTGCAGCTAGAAGCCTACCACGAGAATCCACTACAATCGAATAATACTCGAAAGACGTTTTAATTTTAGGACTTTTTCTGTGCGTGTGATAATTTTGGACTAGGTGGTAGAGTTTCTCAGCGACTCACCCGGATTGATACCACCGCCTTACCCATTCCTGCCGCCATAACGTCATGACGTGTTCCGGTTTGGAGGGTAAGGTAGCCGGTAAACTTACTTTTGCTCGAGGCCTAACATCCCGGCCTCAGGTTGGCAACGCACCATTACCAACTTTGGTGTCTCTAGGAGGCGTGAATTTCTTACCATCAGGAAATCCGCCTGCTTGTTTGCCTTCCAATATCATAAAAAACAAATTGTTGGCACTTGAACTTGTATCTTTCGGATCGGTCTACGTTAGGTTCCAATACCGCTTTGAAGAGATTGTGTTTCTGATAAAAATTTCTATATTTTCAACCGATGCTACTTATTTTCATAATAAATTCAATAACATTATTAATAATTAATGTAAAACTGACGTAAAACGGTAAACAAAGGGATTTAAGTTTTTGCCACAGGACTTGAATCCTCATTAGCTCAAACGGTTAAAGCATTCGTCGGCTGAAGACGAAAAGGTGCAGGTTCGAATCTTGTCGAGAGCGATTTTTTTTCTTTTATTAAAATGTATGGAAATGTAGATTCTACTGGATAACATATTGTGTGATTTTGATAAATCATGTTCTCAGTATCTACTTCAAACATATTTCCTGCTAGCGTATGGTTAACCCAAGAAATTAGAAATTACATTAATAACAAATCATTAACGCACTTCGTATTAATTTATTGCTAAAATAATTATTGGTTCAAATAAATATTAATGTATTTGCTTGCATTACAACCAAAATTATAACCAAAATTTTGCTTTCGAGAAGTTTTCTATAGATACTCGTGTTAACGACTTAGATTACGATTCAGTGCGAAAAGCGGATTCAACAGTATTAAATTGTATGCGAAATCTTTTACAGAACGAGAATTGAAAAACGTTGGGGTGAACAATACGTGGATTGCAGTTAACCCAGAGAGTGTTTGGGTACTCTCTGTGAAACATTGAGATACTAGGTTTTATACGGTCAGAATAGAAAATTTATAGCTAAGTAACAATAGAATGTTTAATCCTATTTTGTTGGGCTTTGTGATTTAATTCCGCTGGCTCGTGGCGGCTTTAATATACAATGGCTGGTGTATTAGTATTTCTATTAACATTTTGCTTTCACGCTGCAATGAATAGTGTAATATTTTTTTGAGAATTTAGAGTGACTATTCGATTTAAGTCTTTTAATTATACGAAATTACTGATTTTCCTGGTATTCCATCCTTCCCTCACACTAAGGGCAACACTGCATGTTGTAATTTATCTAATAGTAGGAATTTTATACAATATGTACTTATGTCGCCTCTGTGGTCTAGCGGTTCAGTTGTTGGACTTGACTGCATGAGGTCCCGGGTTCGAATCCCGGGTCGGGCAACAAAAAGAAAATTAGATTTTTCCAATTTTCTAATAATAAAAAATGTTGGTCGGGATTGAAAATGTGCCCGGTTGGCGATAGGCTTGCCACCTATCACATTGTGGGACTTAGTGTCTTCGGCTAGTCGTGGGTGCCTTGGTTGTACCTCTGCCTACCTCTTCGGGGATATGGGCGTGAAGATACTTTTTTTATGTACTTATGTTCTGTTTTTACCAACATTTAATTCTATTAGTGTTAAGTAAGTGTTTGCATTGGGTAGTTAATAATTTTTAGTTCTTTAGTTTTCACAATATTTTGCTATTACTTTTTTACCTTTTTTATTGAAAGTATTTTTTTATTTGTATTTATTAGTATTAAGTTAATGTTTTTATAGAGTAGGTAGTTTATAATTTAAACTAAGTTTTTTTATATTTTTTAATCTTTGGTTTGAACGCTTGTCCCTTTCCTACTTTTTTTCTCTTAGGTTATCTGTAAGAGAGTGAAACTCGCCTATCGTTCAGTATCTAATTTGTATTTTCTCGTTTTTAATCTTTATTAAGAGTACAATTAACTACAAAACAAATAAGTAAGTTCCTAAAATTGCAATAAGATAAGAATTTTATGACAATATTAGTTTTAATGTTAAATTTGCTACAATTAAACAACTAATTTTAATACATGATTTGTTCGTATGTTGGTTTGATCAGTTTGAACAGATTTCAGAGTATTGTGAAGACACTATAAACATCGCCTCAGTGGTCTCGCGGTCCAGGTGTCGGACAACATAGAGTAAATGTGGTTTTTCCAATTTTCTAATAAAAAAAGTGCTCGGGATTGGATGTGTGTCCGGTTGGCGATAGGCTTGCCATCTATCACGACATTGTGGGACTTAGTGTCTTCGGACAGTAGTAGGTGCCCAGGTTGTGCCTCTGCCTACTAGTTCGGGGATATGAGCATAAAGATACTTTTTTTTATTATTATAAACGATAAGTGATCGCTACGATCATTGAAGGATATTGATAAAATTTATGTGGGTCCATTTTGTATGTGTGTGTGTGTGTGTGTGTGGAGGGGGGTTGCTATTTTTAAAAACTAGAATCATCAAATCCCTACCTAATGAAAAATGGAGTCAATTTTTGCAGATTAAATTTTTTCTCCCCGTTTTGGTCAGCTGCCACTGAGTACAATAAACTATCTGCTTCTCTGCCAGGCAGCTCGTAAATGACTAGCAAAGAATCTATAGTAAGCCCAGTAGTATCTTCGGCTAGTCTGGGTGCCCTTTTTTTACGTGGAGAGATCCTCATGGATAACCGCCATTATCGGGGGAAGTGGCGGGATATGTCAGACTCCTACTGACTAAAACCACACAGTGTCCTTCCCTTCGCAAAGTTACGGGGCTGTGGAAACGCTTTCGCACACTTCCTCTGCCGCGGTGGCGCTTGATCTCTCTCTATCCTCAACCCTCAACAGCAGGCCGCTAACCGTCAGAAGTGGTGGACGGAGACACGTCGTGCACCACTTCGGGGTCCCAGTGGCAACTGGCACCCCTGCACCTGCTGTTACCCCATCTTGACCGGGTGTGTAAGCTAGAATGCACACCCCCTCCCCCGCTGGCTCACCTCTGCCACTCCACGCGGGCAAAACGGCCTACGTCCCTTGATCACTGCTCGTGTCCCCTCTCTCAGGAAAGGGGTACTGAGGAACAGCAATCCTGGTCCAATTAGTTTCGGCGGGGCCCTGCCTGACTCCGGTTACTCAGTCCTTCTGCCACGATAAGGCTTGGACCCTGTTAGTCTGGGTGTACTGATTGTACCTTTGCTCATCCCTTCAGGAATAAGGGTGTGAAGATATTTTTTTCCTTTTGAATAATAATCGCCTCTATGGTCTAGGTGTTGGACATGACTGCATAAGGTCCCGGGTCCGATTCCCGGGTCAGGCAGCAAAAAAAATTGTTTTTTCCAATTTACTCGAGATTGGATATGTGCCCTGTTGGCGATAGGCTTGCCATCACATTGTGTGACTTAGTGTCTTCGGCTACCCGTGAGTGCCCTGGTTGTGCCTCTGCCTACCTCTTCGGGGATATGGGCGTGAAATGTTACTTGGAATAATACCCGACCGGTTTGATCGTGAAATGTCAACCTAGGTATTTTCGGGACAATTCATTCATATTCGCATTGTATGTCTGTTTTGTCAATCTTTCATCTACCATTATTTGTACATGATCAAACAAACGCTTGTTACCATGTTTAGATTTATTCTCCCACTGGAAGTGGAATCCACTTAAAGATTTGTCACGGCTAGAGCCATGAAACGGGGTAACAAATTTAGTTCGCGGTCGTTGGGCCGTCGATATCTCTTGAGGATACTTCCGTTCGCCTGCAACTTTGATGGATAGTAGTGGTTGGATAGTTATCTACTGCAAAGCCTATTTGCTGCTTAGATCAATCAAGGCTTTCGAGTGGTTTGGTCATATGGAAAGAATGGCGGATGAAAGACTGACAAATAAGATATACAATCCGAATATCGATAGACGTAGATACTCGAAGAGGATAAGGTTGACATTCCACGATCATATTGATCAGGTTTTATCGAAGGGTGGTGTCAAGAGTATCAGAAAACAGGGTGTTTGTATGAAAAAGGAAATGAATGCGATGGAAGCTAAGCAGATCTCCTTTACGAGATTTTTGTTATATTAAGACATAACCGTCTAGATAGACCTCGTTGGTCGAGTGGCTAGCGAACACGCCTAACTAAATCGACCAACCGCGAGGCTCGGGTTGGATTCCCGACGGGGGCAGACATTTGTGTTATGAACATTTAAATGTCTGCATTTCCGGGTCTGGGTGTTTATTAAATTTATTCTTGTATCTATTTAATATCTATGTATTAATATCGTTGACTAACACCCATAACACAAGCATATAATTTGCTTACCTTTGGGTTAGTTTTAAATTGTGTGACTTGTCCACGGATATTTTTATTTACCATAGATGTTATAAGTCCGTCGTTATCCGGTGTCCGAGATGTTATGCCTAATGTGCGAGTCTACCAGCTACCTTTCCTTCCAGACTGACGCATGATACTGTTATTATGGCAGCAGGAATAGGTTGGTGGATTTTTAACTTGGCAAGTTGCTGGACAGCACTCGACAACTAGTGGTCTTCTTGGTAATAACCCATTGAACCTTTTGCCTCTTCAGTGCCTCTAGACTAGATGGCAGATGGTCTATTTCACTGTCACCTTCAACCAACTACCAACACGGGGAATTTCCTCTTGGAAAATGAGATTTCATTATCTTTCCAGAATTTGCAAAGTTCGCGAGCTCGCGCGTTTATTGTTGCTATTAACTATGTTATTATTATTTTACACATCAGAAATTACACAAAACCCCAAAAATGAAAACAACGAAAAACTTAAGGTGAGTTTATCTTTGATATAAAAATTTCTTTCACCCAACCCGTTAAAAGAAAAGAATAAGTAAACTTGGTATACACAACTCTGCTAAATATATAACTACTAAATACATATTAAAACATAAAAAGAGCTAAAATGACCCTAAGAAAATGTTCTTTTAATTGTTGCTGTTGTTGTAAAAAAAACAAGGGTTTCCTAGTCATGAATTTCACTAGGAAGTACGTCCCATAATTTTACAGCTTGAACTGAGAATGACTCTTGGGAAATTGCAAGGAAATTTGACGAATAACAAGCTGAATTTTCACAATGAAAAAAATTAAAGAATTGCGAAGATAATTAGGAGACAACGGATCAAATGGTGAGTTTGCTAAAATTTTATAAATATATCATACTTTTGAATACACAATTATTTTTATTTTACGTTAAACATTTTTCGTTTCATTGCACTAACTTGTTTTGAACTCAGCGATAGGATTTTTTTGATTAATTTGGTTTCAGTTGCCGGATGAAAAGCATTAAAATTAAATCAATCCGGCGACTGAGACCGCAGTTCCAGTTAATCCGGTCCCAATTGCGGGAATCCTCTGAAATATGAAGAACTTGGAACAGCAAACAATAGATGTGAAATTTTCTGCGTCGTTTACTTGATAAATAAGTATAAATATCACTGGACAAATTATACAAATTGATTTAACTTTGTAAGCAAATTTTGTTTGTGATTGTGTTAGACTACGATACTAATCTATATATTAATACGTGATGCCAAAACTTTGGACCCCTTTTTACGAAAATTGCGCCGACACACGAGCATATTTGGTACACTCATAGTTTATGTGTAGGAGAAGTGCAGAACGCTAATATTTTTCAATAATAATGTTTATAAAGTACATTAAATCAATAAATAAATCATTACCCACACTACCATGCATTTGACACACACAAATAAATATATTGATGTTGACGATAAAAGATCATAGATGGATCAATATAACTATTCAGGAAACAAAGTAGTTAGTCTTGAGAAATGAAGATGGCGTTCTTTTCAACAAGATATTAAAATTTTTTATGGTCGAATTTTGACCAATAGGCGACCACTAGTTCTTATAAATACTTAATTAGATATCTAAGCCTTTGCCGTGAGTTTTTATAGATGACGTTTGTAATTGACGTATCAAAATCTACACATAGCTCTTTTGGTCTAAAAATTTAGTGATCTTATTTACCAAAATAGGCGCTTTTTAAAGTTTTCATACACATAATTGGCGTAGACGCAAGCAAGTATAGTAAACTCGAGAAGCCGTCAACTCATGGTGATTGCTCAGAATAAATTTAATAAACACCCAGACCCGGAAATACAGACACCTTAATTCTTCACACAAATGCCTGCCCCAATCGGCAATTGAACCCGAGCCTCGCAGTTGATCGGTAGAGTTAGGCGTGTACGCTAATTCCTCGACATTCAAGATTAATAACAGAAAAACAAGTAATACTTGATGGACTTGATAACTAATAATATCTATTCTTAAGTCATCCATTCTAAATTACTCGTATTATGAATTGAATACGCGAATGTAAGTTTGTTTGTTACACTTTCACGTGTGAAATCTACTAAACCAATCATAATGAAGCTTTGAACAATTCTTAGAGATATTGATAGTACCATAGAGTTATTTTTTAATAACTTAAGTGCGAGTGAAACCGCGGGTAACAGCTAGTTTTAAAATTAATGAAGCTAAATTTTTATTTCCTTAAACAAAATGGACTTCTTTGGTATGGCTCTTCATTCAAATTCCGGACTTGAGAATAACAATCTAAGATAATTAACATATCGACAGAAACTGAAACGGGGCAAAGGAGCTATCTAGTTTTCTTCTTCAATTAAAGTATAATTCTGAAAGCCAACAAATCGGTACATGAACTTCAAGTATTAAATGGGATGAAACTCGTTACATTTACTTGTTTTTAGCCTCCCCGGAAAAAGGTGTTAAAAATTTGAAGTTTGTGCGTGTGCGTGTGCGTGTGCGTGTGTGTGTGTGTGTGTGTGTGTGCGTGTGTGTGT
>NJDC01001207.1:53570-67682 GCA_002245475.1 Calephelis virginiensis
GTGTGTGTGTGTGTGTGTGGCATCATAACTGCTAAGCGAATGGATAGAATTCAATGCAGATTTTTTGTTTGTAAACTGATCGAGATGTTTCTTAGCTACGAATACATTAGGAATAGAGTGGTCCAGGTGTTGGACTTGACTTCTTGAGGTCCTGGGTTCGATCCCCGTGGCCGGGCAGCAAACAATTAAAAAAAGTGTATTTCAATTTTCTAATAAAAATAAAGTCGCCTGAGATAAGATATACCCAGTTCGGGATAAGGGTGTAAAGATTTTTTTTCTTGTTAATATATTGTGTAATTTTATAATGTGTTAATTGACATTCATATAGATGTAAAATAAGCCTTTATTTGCTACATTCATATGTTTCATGAACGGCGAGATGTGTAATTGACGGGATCGTAATAAGTTATCATCTTAAATACCATATTTTCTGTACCATCTGTATTACCCCAAAAACTTATTTTCGTGAATGTGTCAAAATATTGACGAATCAATGGCTTAAATCCAAACCAGTGTTGATTAAAATAAAAGGCTTGTCCGTTGAAGCCAGTGCCTTTAGGGTTTTGTTTCTCGAGTTCAAACTCTATTCGTGGTTTGAATGGTGATTATGTAGCTCAGTTGCCAACTAAAAATGGAAAAGTGTACATCAAAAGACGTCATTTGTCTATCGCTATCCCTATTTTATTTCTGTTGACCACTGGAGATAGCAAATATAAAATATGTCATTTGACAACTATTTGATGTACACTTTTCCATTTTGAGTTAGTCACTAAGTTACATAATCAGCCCCCTGGTCGTGCTGGTGGGAGGTGTGAACTTTAGGTAGGGTTGTCACATTCTGTGTCATTTGGAGAATTAATTGTTACACTGCTTACGCGGACTTAGCAAATTAAAGGCTTATTTCATATCTATTATGATGGATTTTTGGTTTTGCTCGACACTTTTAATTCGAATTTGCAAGGTAATGAAGTGACATCACAACAGTGTTCTGCTTAAATAATTTTTTTTATGTTATTGGAAGGCAAACAAGCAGGCGGATTTCCTGATGGTAAGAAATTCACGCCGCGTAGAGACACCAAAGTTGGTAATGGTGCATTGCCAACCTGAGGCCGGGGTGTTAGGCCTCGAGAAAAAGTTAGTTTACCGGTTACCTTACCCTCCAAACCGGAACACGTCATGACGTTATGGCAGCAGGAATAGGTAAGGTACCAATCCGGGTGAGTCGCTGCGAAACTCTACCACCTAGTCAGATGTCACGGTGTTAGTGACGGTAGGCCTATGCTCGCCTTTTACGAGCTGCTTGATAGGAAGGCAGATGGTCTATTCTGCAAAGGAGCCCGGACCAACACGGGGATGAATACGAATTTAAAAATATTAGTGATGGCGCTGAAGATGCGCTTCAATGATTGGCAAATCTTTAGTGGCTTGACCATGCCTACGTCAAGAATCGAACCCAAGCTCGCGTTTTGTGGACATAATCATGCACGCTAACCTATCGGCCAAAAATGCGGTCAATAATAAAACGTCATACAGATCGTTATTGAAATGGCGTCCTCGATATATTATTTTAGGTATTCCGCGAATGTGTGAAAATATTGCCGAATCTATAGTCCAAACCCAAACCATAGATTAAAATGTGAACGCACGTTCGGGCTCAATAAGGCTTAGTAATTGAACGGAGTGCACTACAGATTAAAATGCATTTTGACGAGAGAAACCCTACATAAAATAGATTTCTGATTGAAATCTCTATCACGTCCCATTTATAGAGAATGTCAACTGAAATAACTCGTAAATCCAGAATGTTCTCTATTTTTTTTTGTGCTAGTTCAGGGGTTCTCAAACTTTTCAAATGACTGGACCAATTTTGTTATATAGTGACTATTGACAAAGGATTATAAATACAAATATTTATTGTACACCATCAATAAGAAAAATGCATCTTGAAATATTGTTAGAGCACAGCCGGCGATTTTATCAGAAAGTGCAATTTTTTACAGAGGACCAATATGTTTATAACAGATATGTATTACGAGTACTTATTTACAAAACAGGGACTTATAATCTAAGATCAGTTAAACTGCAAAAAAATGTCCTTTATCAAAATAGTATATCGGTGAAGTACACTAAAAATTTGGTATTTTCCTCGATTTTATCATCAGATCCAGGTTTGGTTGTAATATGGTCTATTGAAAGTGCATATATACATACGTATCTTCACGCCAAGTCCCTCACTGGGTAGGCAAAGAGTATCGAGTGCCATATCGCCTCTGTGGTCTAGCGGTTCGGGTGGACTTGACTGCATGAGATCCCGGGTTCGAATCCCGGGTCGACCATCAAAAAGAAAATTTGGAGTTTTCCAATTTTCTAATAAAAAAAATGTTGGTCGGGATTGGAAATGTGCCCGGTTGACGATAAGGCTTGCCACCTATCAGATTGTGGGACTTAGTGTCTTCGGCTAGTCGTGGGTGCCTTGGTTATACCTCTGCCTACCTCTTCGGGGATATGGGCGTGAAGATACTTTTATTTTTTTTACCTCACGATACTGGCAGAACAGCCTATCTTTCTCCAGATTCATTTCCCTTTTCATACAAAGTATTTCACCGAAAGTAAGCTCCTTCAAATAAAAAAGGATGTTTAAAATCGGATCAAAAACGACAAAAAAGTCGATAATCATAGATAAATATAGACGAGTACATAAAATCCTTCTTTTTTTAGTTTGTTAAAAACTAAACACTAATTTCAAACAAATCTAAAAATTTACAGTATTGCGTAATGAGATACAAAAATAAAATATGTTTTCATGAAACCCTGACGATTTTTTGTGGAGCCTAAAGATTTCGTGGAATCCTAGGAACACACTTTGGAAATCCCTGTGCTAGCTCAACGTAGTTCTGGTCTTGTTGTAAATTTTCAAAGCTTTGTTTGGACGCTTGTAAATTTTCAAAACGTGTACGTTTCTCGTTAAAAATATTGCACTGGCTTTAAACATTACGATCTGTCCCTGATTGTTTATTAGCTCGTCAAATATTAAATTTTATTAGGAAATCCATTCATGATTCTATTAAAGATATCTATTCTAGATGTATCATATTATACTAGCAGTATTAAACATTATTAAACACAACATGCGTTTTTATTTTAGAAAGCAAACATTTTCTGTCGTTTGTCATTTGAAAATATTTACTAAAAAAAATGCCCCATGTTGGAGTAGTTGGAAGAGGCGAGCAATGGTTAAGATATAGGCCAACACCAACTAGACTACTGGTGGGTAGAGAGTTGTGAAGCCTACCTATAAACTTATTCGCCATAATGACTCTATCATGTTCCGGTCGAGGGGTAGGGTAGCCGGTAGAATAGCACCACCCTTGTAACATTCTCCGACGCACCTGAAACATCTATGGTGTCTATAGGCCACGATTATCTTTTACCATCAGGAGATGTGTGCTTATTCGCTGACCTATACATAAAAAAATGGGTCTGTTACAAATGTCAAAAAAGATAAGCCCGCTGAGTTTCTTTCGCCGGATCTCCTCAGTGTGTGCGCGCTATTCCGATCCGGTGGTAGTTTGAAAATTTGTCGACGCTCACAAATATCAATTGTTTGGTCAAACTAAATAACGTTTTTCTGTTTCTGATTTTGATACTACATATATTACAACGGAGAATAACACCATATTAAACAAAAAAAGAACTCAAAAAATGAAACAAATAAAAAAAACAGTTGAACAATAAAAAAATCTATAAATAAATGATATTCATATCAATAAATTCAAAATGGCGACCATACGCCTTCTCGGATATCAAATCAATACTGAATTTGTAATCAACGACCAAATGTATTTTGTTAATGATACCCATATTTAATTTGTCGTCTTTATTTTGTAGGTACAACATTCGTTATACTTGAAATGTACGTTAACAGGTAAAATACATTAAAGTAATACTTGTGAAGTACATACAGTAATAAGAGTACACTAAAAAGTATCTTCACGCCCATATCCCCGAAGAGGTTGGCAGAGGCACAAACAAGGCAACCACGCCTAGCTGAAGACACTAAGTCCCATAATATGATAGGTGACAAGCCTACCACCAGCCGGGCACATATCCAATCGCATCCAATAAACAAAACCCTGAAAGTGTACTACTTTCAGGGCTTTTAAAAACACCTAACATCAAATATTGCAAGAAACACAAATTAAATACATAAACTAACCCTGCCCCA
This sequence comes from Calephelis virginiensis, assembly GCA_002245475.1. Classification (NCBI taxonomy): domain Eukaryota; kingdom Metazoa; phylum Arthropoda; class Insecta; order Lepidoptera; family Riodinidae; genus Calephelis; species Calephelis virginiensis. The sequence goes on from NJDC01001207.1 coordinate 57,796, forward strand.
ACAGCATCCTAAGGTATGGAACAAAACATGCAGTTAAAAATAATAATAAATGAAGTAATCGAAGTTGTGACTTTTCCCTAAGAACAGGGAATACAATTTAATAAAGTAAGAAATATGAAATATCCAGAAATTATTATAAATTAAATTCGTCATAATGAAAATTAAAATAAAAATTAAAAATGTCGCTCTATTAATTTTTTTTTTGAAATGATGACCGCTGACCATCGGCCAACTTGGATGACGAAATAGTTGCTATATTCATGACCTACTACAGGATGTACCTTGAATTTGATACCTTTACCAACATTATCAAAATAGCAACCACCCTCCATTTTAGATATTGATTTGAATGCGCAGTACAAACTCAACTGAATGAACATTGAAAAATTGCAAAACTGCAAACTGCAAAAAGTAACTAAGTACAATTTTCTTTCTTCTTTCTTTAAGTATTGGCCTTCACGTTAGTATTTTGCCATTAGTCAAGTAGAAATTTGCTTCAAATTTTACATTAATTTTAACAAATTGTAATTAGTCATCAGTCATAACTCATAAGTCGTCAGTTAGTCATGTCAGGCTCTTGGGTAAAGCGATGGCCTCATTACCCAAGCTCATGAAATGAGGTTTGGCGGCAACGAGGAAATACACGATACGCCAATTTCTTTCTGATTATTTCATTTCTGCACTTTCACTAAACGAAATTGTACAAAATGCCAACAAAATTGACTAATTTCACTCAATATCAACACGAAATTCAATAATTATGAAAAAAACTTCGACCGTCTTTTCTCTCGATGGCGCCAAAACTCAAGTACAATTTTATTGATGGTTCTCTTTTCAAAATATAGTACGCGTTTCTTCGAATTATAGATACTTAATAAAAAAATGCATAAATTGTTACGTATGAGAACGATGCCGCGTTCTATCCTCTTTTTTGGATTCAGTTGAAAAAAGGAAAAGACAAGCCCACTGTGTTTCTAAAAAATAATTCAGAATTGATATTTTTATTTTTTTAATCTAAGAAAATAAATTGTACGCGGCGGTCTAAAAGGGCGAATCAAAAATTCTTATAATCTACATAAAACAGTTTAACAAAAATATTTTGTTTTCCTACATATTCTCCTTCCAATGCATGCATTTAGAATAAAGTGCGTTTCAGTCAATTTCTTCCAAAAAAGAAATTATTTCTTGAATCTTGAAAAGCTTCGCGTCATTGTAGTTGAATTTAGCTCCAGGAATTTCCTTCTTTAGTTTTTGATATAGGTGAAAATCACCAAGGACAAGTCCGGCAAATATGGTGGATGGTCAAGAAGGATAAAGCCAGCATAGCGGATTGCGTTTAGCGCAAATTCCGATCGATGAGCAAGGAGCCTTATCTTGGAAAGAGAGCACGCCCAACGCAGTTGTGTTCCCCGGCGTTTTTCTTTAATAGCTTAAAGTAATATTATCCAGTAAATAATAAAAATGATCTCTTTACTATCACAGAATACTGAGTCCATAACTTTGCCAGCACTAACAACCCGCAATTTCTCAATGGATAGAGAGGATGGCCGTATCTAAAACATGATTCGTCTCATAATTTAAGTATTGAAAAGGTGGACCCAAGTTTTATGCAAGGTGCCAAAGCGTTGGAAACAATTATTCGAATCTCTCTGTAACATTTCGAGGTTCGAAATGTTGCTTTTTGTTTTCATCCTCTATTATCGATGCCATAGTTATATTCTAATAAAGCTTCTCGTCGAAATACTCTTGCTTACATTGCTTACATTGCTTATATTCTCAGGATTGTATTAATAAAGATTTTTCACTTTAAAATTATTTCATTTTTTTGTATTGTACTTTTAAAAACATTGTGGTTTTATTTATTTAGTAAGAAAAAACAATGATTGGTTTTTGACATATGGTTGAAGTAAAATAGTTTTAATTTTTCTTTCTTTTCCAGGATTTTATTATTCAAATAGATTATTAATGGAACATCAGTTTCTTGACTAGTTCTTGTTGACTTTCTTCAGTATAAGCATAATGTGACAAGATACAAATTTCGAGATTTAGATGGTTAAGATAGTTGCCATCTTGCTGAAATTTTTTGAACCTTATTAAATCAGCTAAAATGGATTGAAATCTATCAAATGATATCTTCAGGATCTCATAACAGGGATACAGAAGAAAAACTATTAATTAGATAAATAATTTTATAGTTATTCTTTTGTCATCCAATAAAAGTTACTTAACCGTTTTGTATTTTTTTCTTTAACTAAGGTCGAAGGCCATTTCAAACTTGGGTCGTCTTTATGGCTAGTCTTTTTTTTCAATTTAGCTATCCAGTACGCAACCACAAATAGGCATAATATTAATCTCTACCGTCTGCTGAATTAAAAAAAATCCTTTGTGGACATTTTTTCTTCAATTTAAGATATTTTATCACTGCACGTAACACACTTTTATCCATAATTTTTCGATTCTGCAACTCATACAAAAAATTAAAACGTGCAAATAAAGCGACAGAAACAAGTGACAGTTTGCATAAATATCATGACACTATTTAATTTAAATATCGAACTTCCACAAAAAGATTTTACATACACGCACTTCCAAAAACTTTGTGATTCAACATCGTGCAGTAGCTGATTATACATAGATTGATGTGTGCGTGGGCGAGCCTATAGTTGTGTTGGTAAATATGCCTAAACGCGATACGTAGTCTTTTAAATTATTTCCAATATTTTTTATACAAGAAGTTAATCATCTATACGACATGAACGAGTAATATATTAACGTTGAAATAAGGATCAAGTTCGGTACGTGGTAATAGTCCGCTTGAATAATGTGTTTTCATCGCAGCAAAAAATGTGTCTTCCACATCTGCTGCCTAAATCACATGAAGTGCTACGTGCATTAGCTGACACAATTTCCGTCCTACTCCTAAAAGAAGGTTTCCATTTTTTCTGTATTTTTAGGGTTCCGTGCCTCGAAAGTAAAGGTTAAACCGGTGTAGGATCACTGTTTTGTATATCCGTCAGTCTGGCTGTCAAGACCCTTTTGAGGGTTCCTAAGCCAAAGATTAAAAACCCTTATAGGTTCGTCATGTCTGTCTGTCTGTCTATCCATATGTTACAGCCGCTTTTTGCCGAAACTATAAGAAATACTAGTTTCCACTCACGGCTCACCCGTGTGCCAAATTATATATTTTTTAAAAAGTAAAGTTTCATCGATTACTTTAAACTCCAACAAACGTCAAATTCCTACAAGCTATTCTCACAAACTTTTGCATTTATAATACCAGTAGGATACTGCTGGAACTTAATAAGTAGTCTGTAAAGAATATTACGATTTTTAAACAAAATAAAAAACTACAAATATTGGGTTGTACAAAACCCATAACCCATAAGAGTAGCTATGGATAGATTTTCAAAAATGGTATTGAGGTACCATTTTTGAAAACCTGATTTTGCTATAATTTTCTTTTAAACGGAATAGCTTGCGCGAGAGACACTTCCAAATTGGGGCTTTCTGTCCCCTTATAAATGCTAAAATGAGACAATGATAAAACAAAAAAATATAACATGATGTACATTTCCATGTAAACTTCCACCAAAAATTTGTTTGAGCGAGATCTGGTAAACCAATTTTTACACGTCATAAATTGTAAACCACAACTATTGTATATAAACTGAAATAATTTTTATATTATGTTACTTGCTGCTACGGAACGCTTCATGAGCAAGTCCGGCTCGCACTTGGCTGGTTTTTTTCTTAGGAGTAATCGAGCTGAAATTTTAATCAAACCTTTAGGTCTACTGTCTCTTGGAGCTATGAAAAAATTAAACTTTTAAGCTAATGCAATCAGAAGAGACAGACGTTTAGAAACATGCAAGGGAATCAACAAAACCTACAAGGTATTTTTTTAGTTATATCATATAAAAATAAAATGTAGTGATTAGTGAAATTTTACTTATTTACCTGCATGTTTGTGCGGAACCCTTGTTGCACGAGTCCGACTAGCACTTGGCTGTTTTTTTTTATGTGTACCTACCTCAAAACGTTTACGTGTTTCTATTACCAGTCCTGAGGATTCCTTTTTTCTTAAGGCTTAGGCTGGTAGTTCTTAGTTGGCAGCTTCTAAAAGGTGACCTTAGGTTTAACGGGCTGTTACAAGTCAGACAAGTGGTGGCAGGAGGAGGATATCCAGGAGACCCACGACTTCCCGAAGATATCTCACATTGTCTAACGCAACCACGCACTTGTCAAATCCTTGTCAAAATCGCTCCAGTTGTGTAGGAGGAGTTCAGTGACAAACACACGAACACAAGAAATATGCATATTAAGATTTAGAAATATTCAATAAGTACATACTGAAATCCTACTAATATTTTTAATGTGAAAGTTTGTGTGTTTATTTGTTTGTTACTCCTTCACGCACACACACATAGGGGTAATTTGAATTAACACATTGGGTAGTTTTTATCCCGAAAAACTGTTCCTGTGGGCGTGTGGTATGTGTGGGTGTGTGTCCATTACCCACGCGAGTAGCGCCGCAGTCAACAGCTAGTACTAAAATAAGTCAAATAACAAAGACCCGAAAATAAAACAGGTATGATAAAAAACGGGTTGCAATGCGGGAGTGCAGGCAGAAGTTGAAAACTTGAATATTAACGTTGTGTATTTTTGATATTTTGGAATGGTTAGCTAATAATTTTGCATGAATTGCTTTAATTATCAGTATCAGAACACTATCATTTATTGCGCTATCGTACACTAACATGACAACACGAAAATTCGCGCAAGCACCCTGTGCCATCTTACGAATTTTTGATCAGGTCACGCATCCTGACGCGAGTTCAGAAGTTTTTACTCATTCCACAAAAGTGCGCAACGCGGCTAAAGAAGTTTTCACTTTAATAAAAAAACGGAACAAATGGCAGTAATGTTTTAAAACACAAAACTTTAAACATCAAAGAGCAACCTGTGATCAGTATGTGCATTAGAAATGACTTAAAAAGAAGTAACTTTTACACAGATAAATGAGATTCCTTTTGTCTAGACGTTTACGGGAAACACTGTATAACCAGAGTAACAAATGGTTTTCGCTAAGTTCTACGAACTTTTTATTATAGGGGAAGGCTAATAACAGACATCTCTATGCTAATAATCTGTACGAAATGAAACTCAGACAAATTTATCAGTGAATGATAAAAAAGTGTACATTTTTTGGTACTTTTACAATACACGCCAACAATGGCCGCCAAAATGCAAATATTGCAATATCTTGACATCTCTCAAGCGTCTTAGCGATGTATAAAATATTCGAAACAAGATATTAAAGGCCCTTTGAATTCTCTTTGAACTTTGCGTCTGCTTTTATATTAAACGACAATTTACAAATATTATATATCCTGTTTATAATATTAACGGGCTTTGGCGTTTCTTACTCAAACGATGGTCTTCAAGGTATCCGCAAAAAGTTAGGCAGAGGCACAACCAGGGCACCCACAACTAGGTGAAGATACTAAGGTCCACAGTGTGATAGATGACAAAGCCTATCGTCAACCGGGCACATAATCGATGCTGGGCAACGTTGATTTTATTAGAAAATTGAAAATACAAATTTCTAATTTTTTTGTTACCCGGCCCAGGGATCGACACTGGTCAAAAACTGCCGCGGGACGCTCGCTTCGCTCGCTCGGCTCGTGCGTTCTCTTTCATGTTCTAACCTCTTCGGGGATATGGGCGTGAAGATACTTAGTATTGAGACAGTACCGGTACGTTGTAGGTACAGTAATCCACTTTGAAAGCGGTACCCAGGTGTGAAAATGACAAGAACCGCTAAGTACAGATAAAAAATCCTTACTTTCGGTATCGGTTCCAAGCTGTGCCTCGACATCCATTACTCTTTTTATACAAACACGCCCGTTTCAAAGACACTTGACAGCACACACAGATGATACCTAAGCGATATGATCGTGGAATTCCAATCTAGTTTTTTGATTTTACAACCATCCACTACCGCATTCTATACCAAATACGCCACACGGCTCTCCTGATGGCAAGAGACTACCTATAAACGCAACAAATGTTACACAATCGGTGTTTGCCTCTGTGGTCTAGCGGTCCAAGTGCTGAACTTGATTGCACGAAGTCCTGGCTTCGATTCCTGGCTAGGGGCAACAAAAAGAAAATTTGGTTTTTCCAATTTTCTAATAAAAAAGTTGCTCGGGATTGGATATATTGGTTGGTGATAGGCTTGCCACCTATCACATTGTGGGACGTAGTGCCTTCGGCCAGTAGTGGGTACCCTGGTTGTAGTCTCTACATATCTAGCAACTTCTCCATTCTCGACACGGCAGCGTCATTAAGAAAGCAGGAATAGGGGGTAAATCCCTACCCGGGGATATTGCTGCATAACATTCTACCATCAGTATATACCTACATTACAATACTATATAAGACGTATATTGTACCTAAAATATGTTATCACCTCTGTGGTCTAGCAGTCCGGCGTCAGACTTAACTTCTAGAGGTCCTGGGTTCGATCCCCGAGTCGGGCAACAAAAACAATAAAAATGTAATATGTTCTCAATTTTCTAATAAAAATAAAGTTGCCCGAGATTGGATATGTGCCCGGTTGGCGATAGGCTTGCCACCTATCACATTGTGGGAATTAGTGTCTTCGGGTACTCGTCGGTGCCCTGGTGCCTCTGCCGACCTCTTCGGTGATAATAGCGTGAAGATACTATGAAATATGTAAAAATATTCACATCACTTGTTAAAGTTTTTCATTGTGTTACGGTATCGGACTTATTTGTACTGGAAGCCACATTTCTGAAGACATTCGAGCGTGCATAACAGAAAGTTCCACAATAACACTGTAAAGTTGTGAACCTAAGTTTTATTCTTAAAGTTTTGCTTACTGAGCTAAAAGCAATAGATTTTATAAAAAGGTGATTCAGTAGTACTATTTAAATTATGCGTTTTGGCTATATTCGCCTAGCTTCATAAATCCAAATGTATTTTAAAGAGTTGATATTATACATAATTAATAATTTTGCATCAACTTAGATCTGGTCAACCAATTTAAAAATAAAAGTATAAAGTGTAAAAAGAGTAAAAGGTGTAAAGCCGAAGCGCATAGGTAATTTAAATAGTACTGTACTTTGTTTTTGTTATCTTATCATTAATACGTGAAGCAAAAGCTTTGGATCCCTTTTTACTAAAATTACGCGGACAGAGGAGTATGAAATTTGGCACACTTATAGTTTATGTGTAGGAGAAATGCAAAAAGCTAATATTTTTTCAATAATAATGGTTATAAAGTGCAATAAATAAAAAAACATGCATTTTACACACGGAATTAAATAAAATGGTGATAATAAAGACTAAATATCACAGATGGCGCACAAAATATATTAATCAAGTTTTGTAACAAAGTAGTTGATCTTGAATAAAGATGGTGTCTCATTAAAAGATATTAAAATTTATTTTGGTTGGTTTGGTTTAGATGGTTTATATTTGTATTACTTAACTTAGAATTCATTGAAATATCAGCATAAAAATTAGTCCTTGTCCAGACCACTGGGTCCAGATTTGGCGTTGACTGTCATGTCAAACGATTTGATTTCCTAGTCGGGCAATGAATCGTGTTTTTCTTTCAATTTTATAATAAAAACAATATACTAAACAATATAATAAACTAGATTGGGAAACTTCCCTGTTGATGATAGATTTGACAGATATAACATTAAGGCACTAAATATCTTCTGCTCATCGCCGTGCTTGTAAAATTCATCAATTTCGGTTCTGATGTGAAATGATCGTCTCAGTGTTTTTTATTGCCTAAGTTCGATTCCCAATCATGATTGCCTTGTTCTTATGACCTAGATTTCCATCAATAGCTTAATAATTTCTAGAAACGTGACTTACCAGCACTATAAACAGTCATTATTATCATTAACTCTCCGATGCAACCCACCAACTTCTTCACACACAGGACAGAATTTTTTACTAAGAACTTCTGCTTCTCTATCATGCTATTAAATTCAAATTATGATCTCGTACAGTTATACATACATATCTATAGCATCTATTGCATCCACTGGCTGGCTGGATGCTATAGATGCTATAGGTATGTATGTTGCTGTTACTATTACTTTTGGTATCAAGTACAGAAGTGGATACAGAAATTTCTAAATCAAATTCAATAATGGACTTTGTATCCGATTGTACATGAAAAGTAAACATAATTTACAGTACCTACTACTATTTAAGTTATGCGCTTCGGCTTCACACTTTTTACTCTTTTTAAACTTTATACTTATATTTTTAAATTGGCTGATTTAATCTAAAGTTAAGCAAAACGATTAATTATGTGTAATATCAACTCTATACAGATATCTTTAGAATACATTCGGATTTCCGAAGCTTGACGAATATAGCCGAAGCGCATAATTTAAATAGTACTACTGCACTAGCTATATGCCCCCGTTTTCGTCAGGGTAGCATATTTAAGTTTTCACTCCCTAAAACAGTCGTTTGGGGGTTAATTTTAGAAAAGAAGTTAGCCTATGTTTAAGCGCGGATCTTTAGCTATATGTGTATCAAATTTCGTCAAAATCGGTTCAGAGGTTTAGAAAAGCAGCAGACAGATAGGCTTTCGTTTCATAATATTAAAATAAAGAAACTGAACACTAACAAAGTAGAATTATCAGGAAGTAAAAGACAAGTTACGTATAATTTTCAAAACCCATTAACCAACAATTTCATGGCTTATTTCTCAACAACCATTCATAAAATAATCGTATTTTTAGCCGTGCAATTATCGGTCTATTAAAGCTACTATCAAACTACGGTAGGGTATAATTTTGAGAAATTGAATTCTGGCTAATACCCGCCATTTGCATAATAATGGAGCCGCTACCGATTAAAGTCTGTGTTGTTATTAAGTTTCTTTTTAATGCGACAAGATTAAAACATTTAGTTATAGATTGTTTATGTTAAAATGAATGAATTAAGTAGATTGCTAAGGAATTATGTTATGGATACAATGTTATCATGGTAAAACTGCAAAAAAATTACATTGATATCATCAATAATATAAAAACTTAGTATTTTTCTATATTTCACCGAGATTTAAGATTGGGTTTAATTACCAAATCCAAAGTTAGTAAGTTTATTCCTGCCGCCATAACGTCAATATTTTGCCATTGACTTGTTCCGGTTCGGAGGGTAAATTAGCCGGTAAACTTACTTTTGCTCTAACGCACTATTAGCATCTTTGGTGTCTCTAGGCGGCCTAAATTTCTTACCATCAGGAAATACGTTGATTGTTTGCCTTCCAATATCATAAATAAAAAATTAACTGCTGTTGGAAATACGTTTGTGGAATAGATAACCAGCCAAGCGCGAGTAGGACTCGCAGAACGAGGGTTCCGTGCAAAACTCTAGGCATAAGTAAAATTTAAATTTTCACCCATTTCGATACTTAATTATTTAACTCAAAATGTATGGCTACTTTTAGTTTTCTTTTTATTTTATTTTATGATATTGGAAGGCAAACAAGAAGACGGATTACCTGGTGATAAGAAATTCACGCAGCCTAGAGATACAAAAGGTGGTAATGGTGCGTTGCCAACCTGGGGCTGGGATGCTAGGCCTCAAACAAAAGCTACCTTATCCTCTGAACCGGAACATGTCAAGGGCAAATGCTAAATTTATGGCGGCAGGAATAGATAAGGTGGTGATGCCAATCCAATTAATCTAATTTCTGTAATGATAAAATTTTAATTTTTTTTTTGTTTGTACAGGATTCAATCACTGTTACATGATAACCACGATACCCAGTACCCAAATAAAAACGAATAAAAAACGTAGGTAAATTATTCACAAATTCAACAATC
>NJDC01001207.1:75617-86200 GCA_002245475.1 Calephelis virginiensis
GTTTTGGCACGGGCACTTTTAAGAGGATGACTTTTAATTGGGTGAAATCGGATTGGCAACTAATCATTTTTAGATGCTCACTGGCATTGGCTTTCGTCAGGTAGGCCACTTGCACCTATTCTAGTTTTTTGTCACATAAAACTCGTAAGTTATTATTCGGTTCGGAGGATAAGGTAGCCGTTAAACTTACTTTTGCTCGAGGCCTAACATCCCGGCCTAAGGTTGGCAAAGCAACATTACCACCTTTGGTGTTTTGTAGGCGGCGTGAGTTTCTAACCATCAGGAAATCCGCCTGCTTGTTTGCCTTCCAATATCATAAAAAAATACACACAGAAGATGATAAGATGGCAGATAAAAGATTGACAAAGCAGATATACAGTGCGAATGTCGATGGACGTAGATCTAGGTTAACATTTAACGATGAAATTGCTCGAGTGTTATCTGAGGGTGGTGTCAAGAGTCTCCGAAATTGGCGTGTTTTTGTATGATATAAGAAGGCAAACAAGCAGACGGATTTCCTGATGGTAAGAAATTCACGGCGCCTAGAGACACCAAAGGTGGTAATGGTGCGATGCCAACCTGAGGTCCGGATGTTAGGCCTCAAGCAAAAGGTATGTATGAAAAGGGTAATGAATGTGGAGAAAGCCAGAAAAGTCTGCAATGATCGTGAGATTAGGAATTTGATACTCTTTCCTTTCCCGTAAGGATGTTGGCGTGAAGATATGTATGTTAAAATAGTTAGTAATTTTTCAACGTTGGAAAATATAGGATTTTAAACATAAATCGTCGCGAATTAATAACATTTTTAATTATTTATACGGGATACTCACGATCTCTTTTTATTTTATTTGTCGATATTTCGGCCTTTCGACAAGAAGTTATCATTTCTTGATGTGTCAATTAAAGCTCGCAACGATGGTACTCTTAGTCACATGGTATATAGAAAATCAACGCATACTGACAGATACCTACACCGAACATCACATCGCCACCCAAAACACTTGACGTCAGTAGTCACATCATTGACGAAGCGGGCCTACGATATTTGTGATCAAGACCACCTGGAAGAGGAGCTGAGACATGTTGCTGGGGTGTTATGCCGAAACGGTCATGTGCCGAGATGGAAAATACAGCAGCACAAACCTAGAAGTCGTAGCACCGTCGAGCGTTGCACAGCATTTTTGCCATACCTATGTGGCATAACGGATAAAATTGGCAGACTCCTGGCACGTAAATACAATATAAAAACTGTATTTTCGGCCCAAAAGAAAATTGCAGCCTATCTTCGCTCGCCTAAAGATAGCATACCATTTTAGTGCCCAGGTGTCTATAAGGTTAATTGCAGCTGTGGTAGTTCGTACGTAGGACAAACTAAGCGAACTATTTCAACACGTATTAAAGAGCATATCAGCGCAATCAAGAAAAATGACCCTCAGAAGTCTGCTATTGCTGAACATCTTTTAGATTCGTCCACCAACCATTGGATAGAACTACATAATCCACAAATAGTTTCTACAGAATCCCACTACATTCCTCGCCTAGTACGTGAAGCTATTGAAATTCTAAATACACCAAATTATTTCAATAGGGAAGACGGTTTTAAGTTGGCCCAGGCGTGGGATCCAATTGTTGGTCGGTGCCGGTCTATAAATACAAAAAGTGCCGTAAAGTGTAGGGACATAGTTAGTGTTGTGTGTCGCGATATAGTGCCCAGAAATGATAGTGACAAGGACGTTCAAAAAAGAAGAATTAGACGGAGGGTTGACAGGCTCATCTGTCAGTAGATCCTCCTGTCAAAAGTTACAGCTCGCCGCCGCAGTCCCATCGTGACCACGGCCTATGCAACTAGGCCGAAATATCGACAAATAAAATAAAAAGAGATCGTGAGTATCCCGTATAAATAATTAAAAATGTTGGAAAATATGCAGAAATATAGCCACCATAGTTCATGTGGATGAATTGCTTCTTTTTCTCAACGAGGGAATAGCTAATTTGTTTTTTTAAAGGCAGGTCTGACACGCACCCTCGTATATCTTTCTTTAGGGAAACTAATTTGAAAGTCATTAACGCGATGCCCTGAACAAAGATGTATCTATATTGAAGTACAGGACTGGGTTAATCCAGTTTCATACGGGTGAAATATTTTTAGGTAAATTAAAGTGAAGTATCTTCACGTCCATATCCCCGAAGAGGTGCAGAGGCACAAGCAGCCCTGCATTAAATTTTGGATGATGTAAATATTTTAACATTAAAGTATTTTACGTAGTAAATACATTTTCAGGGGATGGCCATAAAAATATTTTCAATCTAAAATAAAATTTACGCACATATCCCGGAAAAGGTAGGCAGAGACACAACCCATGATTAGCCGAAGACACTAAGTCCCATAATGTGATAGGTGGCAAGCTTATCGGCAACCGGGCACACATCAAATCCTGAACAACCTTTTTTCTTATAAGGCAATTGGAAGAACCACATTTTCTTTTTGTTGCCCGACCCAAAATTCAAACCCGAGATCTCATGAAGCCCAGTACAACAATTGGGCCGCTAGACCATAAATGTTTATATTGAAATCACAGTAATATTGCAAATAAACCAACTTTGATTTCAATTATTTAAATATCACATAAATTAAGTTATTTCCTTGATTCTGCTGGTATTACATCATCAGATTCAAACTTGTAGGGAATGGATTTTTTTTTATGTACGTTATATAAGAATTTTCCAATTGATCTCTCATTTGGGTGTCCCTTGGCACCTCTCAACTTTTTGATATATATAAATTTGACCAAGATCCGACATATGGTTTTTGATTTGTGTTTATTCATGTGTACTTTGTGTGTATTTTGATGACGTAGGAATAAAAATTAATTCGGTCTTTTGCAATTTTACAGCGCTAAGTTATTAATAAAACAGTCTAACAAAATTAATCTAAAAATTCAAAATTTCAGAATAACTGTTCGTTTTAGACTTCGCGATTTTTTTATTTTTGACCATGAGCGTAAGCGTCTCCCATTAGTTGACATAAAATTACCTAAATTAAACAAAGACATAATAGCTTAATTGGTGAAAATTAGTCATAATTCGTCACAGAAAATAATATCCGGGTGAAGCACATCCAGATAATTTTGGAGGCAACGAGAAGATACACGACATATGGAGTACTGTTCTCAACTCTGGGCAGGGGCTCCACAGTACCAGCTCCTTCCGTTTGACCGCATTCAACGTAGAACAATTCAAATTGTCAATGACCGGGCAATTACCAATCGGCGTTGCGTACAGATGTTGGGTCACTCAGTGTTCTCTACCGCATCTATCATGGGGAATGCTCTGAGGAGTTGTTTCGTTTAATACCAGCCGCTGATTTCCACCTTCGGACATCGCGCCAGAGCTTACGGTATCATGTCCATCATCTCGATGCGTGGCGGTCTACAACTGTGCGATTCCGAAGACATTTTTTACCCCGTATAACACCTTTGTTGAATTAGTTACCGAGGGCGGTATTCCCAAATGATTATGACTTAGGAACCTTCAAGAAAAGAGCGTACTCATTCCTTAAAGATCCGCAACGCATCTGTGATACTCCTGGTGCTGCGGATGTCCGTGGGCGGAGGTGATCACTTTCCATCAGGTGACCCACTTGCTCGTTTGCCTCCTCTTCTATAAAAAGAAAAAAAACACAAATTTCTTAATGAATACTTCTATAGTTCCATTAAAATTAACAAAATATTACAAAATGAAATTAAAACCAAGGCTTAATTTAAAAATGATGAAAAAAACTGCAACCGTTTTTCTCTCGATGGCGCCAAAACTCAGCATCGTGCTTTGACAGTTCGCCCTGCAAATGACATTTAAAAGACGCAAGAGTCGACATCTATCGTTAAAAAATGCATTTTAATCATTCTTTGTTACATAAACACGGATGTTAGTATAAAATGTAAGAGCTCAGAAGGCTAGAACTATGCAAATGTTATGTTAAGTCTTATGTTAGGCACTAGTCTCGATTGCCAGCTAATCAATACATAATGGCGGCCTCTCTTGCAAACTAAATCACTTAATTACAGAAGCACAACTTGATCGTCTAGAACATTTAAAATTACATTATTTCCAATCAAGATCTCAAGAAAACATTTCGTGTATGCAAGAAATATTTTTGTTGTATTTTGTTTTCTTCTTCTTCTTTTATAAATATGGCTTTCAATCGTTTTTCACGTATTTTGTTTTATTTATGACTTAAACTTATACACTATCTTTAAGCCTATCATTGCTTTATTTCCTCAATACTACAATATGGATAAATAGGGATGCTATTTGGGGTAATTTGGTTGATTTGATTAGAATATTTAAAGTACGTGCGATGTATAGGGTTAATCAGTTGCGTTCTTGTAAGCCATTTTTAATCCCCGGCGCAAAAAGAGGGGTGTTATAAGATTGACGTGTCTGTGTGACTGTCTGTCTGTGGCATCATAACTCCCGAACGGATGGACTGATTTCAACTTAATTTTTTTCGTATTAAAGGTAACTTATGCGCGTGTGTTCTTAGATATGTATGATGAAGACCGGTTAAGCCGTTCAAAAGTTGTGGGGTGTGAAAGTGGGGTGGTTAACCGATTTTTTTACTTTTTAAAGAGAAATTAAATTTTTGTGTCGGGGGTTTTTTACATTTTAAATTTTATTTTATTAGAATTATTAATTATCATATCGCCGGATTTTTTCAGTATGTGTAAGCAAATCGTGATTCTAATCAGGTGGTAGTTTATGAAAATATTGATGCCCACTCGTATGGTCCAGATGAGTAAAGTATTTCTGGTTCTCATCCTGATTCAACGATGACAAGCTGCATCATTTCAGCTTAGATGATCTATAACTGTTATGGTTCTGAGATGAATACATTCATTATTTAAAATAAAATATTTGAGTATTATATAGACGTGAAACTAGTGCCTTTTGTATGGTCTATGTGGAATAAACGATTTCTCCTTCTAATTCCGAATTTCTGTTACCAAAATGGTAACACATTTCACCACTTTGGAAATGTATCTAACGCAAACCTGAATAAGGGTTAGAAAAAAATATATTAGAAACCTCAATACCTTTTTTTCTAGTTGATTTTTTGAAATAGCTATGTGTGGTAAGTTTTAGTCTGTTAATAAATGTTTTCTTTCTTTCTTTCTTTCTTCTTCCCTTTTTTAAAGCCTATCTATACACACGTAAGTTAATGCAAATACGATGTTTCAATTCAGTTTTATCTTTTGTGAAACACAAATTTATAGTTTTTATCTATTTTTATGTGAAAATGTTAATGTGAGTCATAGGAAACATTTGATTACCAAATTTTAACAGTTTAGTTTACTAGCTGCGGAAAAAAATAGCCGTAACATACTGACGGACAGAGAGACAGACAGATAAACATACAGACAGACAAGCGTTCAGACAGTCAGACATATAGCCTCTAGAGACCCTGTATCCTCAGACGAGTACATAGACTTTTAAAAAAGTCGCCCTCTTTGATTTCGGCAAATTAGAATTTTAAGTGAGGACATAGTCCCGATGTTCTGTAGAGGTACATAGACGAAAACTCACCGGAAAAGTTTTATTAGTCTCCGTGCTACCCTTTATACCTATTTACAATATAAAATTATATTTTTTCTTGAAAAAAAAACTCCAGTCTCTAGAGGATAGACAGACATGACGAATCTACAAGGGTTCCGTTTTTGTTATTTGTCTATGGAACCCTAAAACAACCATCAGATATGATCACAGGATAAAATATAGGTCTTTACCAATAAGACCACTGGTGGTAGCGTGCTGTGCAGTAATTTGCCCGGGTAGGGATCCACTGTCTTACTTATTCCTGCCGCTCTAATGACTATCATGTTCCTCTCTGGAGGATAGGTAGCCGGTAGACGCGCACATTAAGCTTTCCATCCCGCTATAGGGCAGTGACGTACCTGTAATATCTATTGTATCGATAGACCACGGTTGTCTTCTTACAATCAGGTTAGCTGTGTGATAATTTCCTTAACTTTTACAGGAAAAAATACAATCGAATTGATACCTTGTGTTGGTTTGGGTTCCTTTGCCTTCTTGTGCTAGGCAGTCCATCTATTCTTGCAGCCTTATCTATTCCTGCCACCATAATGCTGGTAGCTGGTAAACTTACTTTTGCTTCAGGTTGGCAATGCACCATTTCCACCTTTAGTGTCTCTAGGCAGCGTAAATTTCTTACCATCAGGAAATCCGTCTGCTTCCAATGTCTTCCAATATCATAAAAAAAACCTAACCTTCTTCTTTCTGAAGTCATACTACTTATCATGTATTCTAATAATCCTGTAGGTACAGTTGCAGCTGATTGTCAGGAAATAATAAATTAGTAACTGGACTTTATAGAGCTCGCGATGCTAAATTTCCAGCGTCATGTAGACCCATTGGACTTTTGTCTATTATAAAGTGGAGAGTGAAAATGGTCTTATGCAGTTTTTTTTAAAGAACAAACGTCTAGAAGCTAAAAGAACAATTACAATCACTTGATCATAGGGGACTTCATCAAATATCAATAGTATAAATGCCTAATGTGTCTCCGATGACAGAAATATGTCAATCAGATAGTTTGGCCTGATTTTGAAAGTTTCTGATACTTTCTTACGTCTTGTTCAAATCATCAGAAAATTTAAACTTGCACTTACTTAAATGAGCCGTACTTTAAATCTGACATGCTCGAGTATGTTTTCAATTAAATAAAAATTAAACAACTCCCCTACTATTGGAAACTCTTGAAAACTTTAAAGTCAGGAGTGGCAGTTTATGATAGAGCCGGCTCGATGGCAGCCAAAACATTTCACTAAACTATATCCTGAACTAGGCCGTAATACCTCGTCCATTGTATCCTAATAAAGGTTCAGTATATTCCGCTGCCAAATTACGATGAGAAGATTTTGCAGTGTATCTTTGGACGTAGAAAATTAGTAGACACTAGTAAAATATAGATAGAGACTTGTTTAATTAACCATTTATTTTAAATTCTCTGTTTCTTTTATGGTGAAAACTGCAATGCCAATGGGTTGCTTGATAGAAAATAGTCACTGCTCTGGTCATCGGCAACACAAAAAGTGGGTTACCAAAGCGATGCCCATTCTCATGGACTACCACAACAAGATATAAAACCGTCAAAATGCACCAAGGGTTCCGTAGAAAACCTGTAGGTATATAAATAAAAGTTCACCCATCACAACAGTTTGTTATAATATTATTTAGGTTTTTCGCAATTTTCCCTTTATGTTTGCTACATGACATTCTCCAGCCAGCTCTCTTACCCTCCGAACCGGAACACGTCAACGACAAACATTGGACGTTATGGCGGCAGGAACAGGTAGAGCGGCGGTACCAATCCGGGTGAGTCGCTGCGAAACTCTACCACCTAGTCAGATGTCACGGCACTAGTGACTGTAAGCCTATGCTTGCCTTTTACGAGCTGCCTTCCTTCCACTTCACCCAACAAATTAATCAAACTTTGGTTTAGTGTGAATATTTGAAAATCTGTAAAATGTTGCATTGCTTAAGCTAAGCTAAGCTTTTATTGATAGAGGGACGATAGAATTTGTTAATATAATAATAAAACATATAACTTTTAGCCAATGGCACTTCTACATGTTCTTAGCTCTATATAAAATAATGTTATGTTACTGAAAACGTTCATTATACCAAAACGCTCTTATATAAAGTTAAAGAATAAGATAAATTTGTTCACTATGGCCCTAATTACGTAATAAGTATAAGAACAAGGTACATTTTTAAAATAAAATCTATCACTAAATCAGTTTTATTAAATAAATAACGTCAAAAATTAGTGAAGGAACAAGATATGTAAAATTTTTAATTTATTAATTTGTGATTGTTTTATTTAACAGGTCACTAACTAGTTTTTTGTAAAATGTTTGGTTTAATTTGAACCTTTGAAATAGGAGATAAACACTAAAAACATTTTTTGTGCTAGACCAATGAAAGGAAAAAAATAAAAAAATTTGGGCCTTTCTACAAGTCTCTAATTCTGTAGAAGAAACATTAGCCTTCCCGTAGACGTTCATTATCCTAAACCGCTGTTGTATGTAGTTCAGGAATAGGCCGAACTTGCATTGAAATTGGCCCATTGTTGTAAGATCGATCAAGGACTCGTTTACCAACAAAAGGGATAGACGCGTAACTTGGTTGAGAGCCATTTCTGAACCTTAACGAGACCTATTGAAAGCTAACAATGCTTGGAAATCTTGATTGAATTTTAGCGTCCAAAGATTGATGGGATTTCTAAATTTCAGGTACCTAGAGGTTTTATATAATCCTTACTAGTCATTGTTATGCAAAAGTCTGTCTGTTACGTTTTGACGACTAAATTGCTGGATCGATTTTGATAAAATTTGACATACTTATAGATATAGATTCAAAAGAAACTTTTGAAAAGAGAAGAGACACTACATCCTTACTGTGATATCAGGTCGTAATATTTAAATTACATGAAATCATGTAATATTGCTCTATACTTTTCAGAAACCTTTCGTGTAGTTGTCAAAGAGTTTAAAACTTCATTGGTGGTTATTAGCATTTTTTTTTCTTTATTTTTTATATTTTAATAACTTTACGAAGGGTAAAACATTAATTATTTAATAAAAAAAATAATAAAAGAAATGAGAGAATGAGAAAAGAGATGAGCAATTTGTTTTCCGGGCAGTCCATTCATGTAAAAATCAAGTGCACCACCTCATGGAGCACATACTAGATGGCATGGCATGGCATATAGATTAGGAAACAAAAATGCTTGGGATTAATTGCTCCTCATACCAATCTCTGCAAATTATTTGTAAACGTAATAAACTTTGGAAAATTAGATTTATAAGGAAAAAGATAAGCCCGCTGAGTTTCTTTCGCCTGGTCCTCAGTAAGTGGCCGCATTCCGATCCGGTGGTAGTTTTTAGAATTATATAGACGCGTTACAATAATCTTTGTATAGATCTACGTAATAAAAGGTATTTTGAATTTTACTTTGGCCTGTGTCGCCTCTGTGGTCTAGCGGTCCGGGTGTCGGACTTGACTGCGTGAGGTCCCGGGTTCGAATCCCGGTTCGGGCAACAAAAAGGAAAATTGGATTTTTTCAATTTTCTAATAAAAAAATGTTGGTCGGGATTGGAAATGTGCCCGGTTGGCGATAGGCTTGCCACCTATCACATTGTGGGACTTAGTGTCTTCGGCTAGTCGTGGGTGCCTTGGTTGTACCTCTGCCTACCTCTTCAGGGATATGGGCGTGAAGATACTTTTACTTTGGCCTGAATAGACGACTCCCCACATATATGGGAGCGCTATTCTTTGACGAGGCATTTGATAAGGTCTGGCACAACAGCCTAACCTATAATCTCTATGAAATGGGCGTGCCAAACAAACTAGTACTCATCATACAATATTACTTGTCGAATCGTACATACATATTTCGTCTAGAAGGGACTCTCTCTAGTATTAGGCCCCTAGAGACTTGAGTGCCGCAAGGCTCAGTACTCTCACCTTTATTATACAACCTATACACAAACGACATACCCCGACCGCCGCGCGTATCCACGTAGTCCTCTTCGCGGACCACACTGCTATATGTATCCCATCGTCCGTCGTGGGGAACAAAATAGGCAACATCCTCCGTAACGCGGCCGCTCTCCTAGGCAACTGGTTCAGGAAGTGGCGTATAGAAGTAAACCCCGATAAAAGTGCAGCGGTGTACTTTAATCGAGACCTCACACCCAGCGAACGGATGAGACCCAGTCGTAACCTGGGTATCATTAGAATGTTCGGCAGAGTAATCCCCTGGGAAAAGTCAACAAAATACCTAGGGGTCATTCTAGACAAAAATATGTCGTTCGAACAGCATATTTCGCGTATCACAAAGAAGGCTAATTTCGTATTTAGGCTTCTCTGTTATCTAATTAATAAAAACAGTAAAATGTCACTTCGTAACAAAGTGACACTTTACAAAACATGTGTTAGGCCTATATTAGCACACGCTAGTGTAGCCTTCGCACATACCATCCAGTGCCACCTTAAAAAGTTACAAGTAGTTCAGAATAGGTTCATGCGTACTGCCCCCGGTTGTCTGTGGTACGTTCGCAACGAGGACCTACATCGCCACCTAGATTTACCCACGATAGCGCAGCATTTGAAAGAACTATCGGATCATTACTTTGAAATTACGGCTGCCCACCCGAACCCGGTGTTAACACCCACGTGTGACTACATATCGGCTGTGAACGTTCCCACTAAACTTAGACTTTTCCCCCGTGTTGGTCCGGGTTCCTTTGCAGAATGGACCATCTCCCTTCCTGCCAGGCAGCTCGTAAAAGGCGAGCATAGGCTTACCGTCAGTAAGACCGTGACATACTACTAGGTGGTAGAGTTTCGCAGCGACTCGCCCGGATTGGTACCACTGCCTTATCTATTCCTGCCACCATAACGTCATGACGTGTTCCGGTTTGGAGGGTAAGGTAGCCGGTAAACGTACTTTTGCTCGAAGCCTAACATCCCGACCTCAGGTTGGCAACGCACCATTATCA
>NJDC01001210.1:0-10133 GCA_002245475.1 Calephelis virginiensis
CAGGAATTTACCTCAATTAATTTTATTTCAGAGTAGTTATTACCTGCGACTTTGCTAGTTAACGTAATCTAGCTCTCCTTTAAGTTTAGATATTTGGATAAAAACACTAAATTTTTAAAATACAAGTACCGCCGGTAATACCTATTTTTAATTTAGTTACTATATCTCAATCAAGTCAGCTTTCAAACAAAAAAACTTTATCAAAATTGGTTTATCCGTTCAAAAATTATGATGCACACACAGACACACACACGCACGTTTCCGTTTAAAAAGAAATAATGCTCTTCCGGTCATAGAGAATCCGCGTGCAAGATTTTTGTAGCGCTCAGAACTTCGAAATTGAAGGACTTTCATTGAAACTTCTTACCTTTCATTTTTATTCATGGGGATCAAGTTTATCTATGCCGGTTTTGACGTAGTTCATGAAGGTATAGAGAAGCAACAATTTAAACAGATAGACTATAGCAGAGGTTCCCAAACTTATTTCATGTAACGCCCACTTTGAAAATCAGTTGTTTTGTAGCGCCCCCCCCCCCCGTTTTTTTCTTGTCAATAACCTCAATAACATATTTGTTGCGCCTAGTTTAAAAAAAAACATTTTTTTCAAGATTTATACCGCCCCCTTCTAGGCTTCCAGCGCCCACAAGGGGGCGTTAACGCCCGCTTTGGGAAAGGCTGGACTATAGTGTAGCATAGAAACGTTTCGCATACTTTTTGAAAAGTAGAAATAAAATGGTAAAAATCTGTATAAATGAAAATATAATAGAAAAATGATAATTGATGGGAAGCTCAAACCTAGTTTTTATTTGTTAATTGAGATTAAGGGCGATAAATGATCGTAGTCCGACATATGAAAATATTTGGTATTAAGTACAATATTTGATTTTGGTAAAATATTTTTACTAAGTAAACGTATTAAGTACAATATTTTATAAATTACATATGTTACCTTTTATATGTTCTTTGAATTAGAAATTTTATTTTCATTTATAATATTTATTTATAAAAATGATACAAGAGTCTTCTTTCTTCTTCTTTCTTTAGGTTTTGGCCTTCACGTTAATACTAATATTTAGCCATTAGTCAAGTAGAAATTTGCATCAAATTTTATATCAATTTTAATTAATTTTAATTAGTCATCAGTCATAAGTTGTCAGGAAGTCATGTCAGACTCTTGGGTAAAGCGGTAGCCTTTTTACACAAGCTCATGAATGAGATTTGGCGGCAACGAGGAAATACACGATACGCTAATTTCTTAATGATTATTTCATTTTTGCACTTTCACTGAACAAAATTGTACAAAATGCCACCAAAATTGACTAATTTCACTTAATATCAACACGAAATTCAATAATTATGAAAAAATATTCGACCATCTTTTCTCTCGATGGCGCCAAAACTCGATACAAGAGTCAGTAGTTGCAATAAATAGTTTTTTTTTTGCAACTGTTCCGAAAAATTATAAAATTTATTTTAAACCTGCCATCGGTAGGGTTACTTTTGATGCAAATTGTGTTTGGATATTTAAGTATTTGTCATTTTGTGCTCTGGAATACAATATCAGCAAAATACTAACTTAGTTAATAATAACCTATAAATTATTTTATTTTGGAACTTAATATTATTAATTTGCTAGTTCAAGAGAACAAAATGACACAAATCCGATTCCAATTTCAAATTCGCATGAAATCGAGATTCAAGAGTAAGCCTACTGAAAGGCTTGGGACTGGAATTCTTCTATGACTGTACCTATATTTTTTAATATATGCAAGAACCATTTACTAAAAAAGAAACTTACTAAAGTTAAGAACTCCTCCGAATATGTCTGTTGAATTTTCCACGGTGCTGCAGTTCCATCGACTGTTTCTGAACTGGTATTGGCACTCTTCGACTGCTTGCTGCGCGCCGGTTTGTAAAACCTGAAAAATATAATGATCTAATGTCAGCAATAAGCATACACATACATACATACATTTCTTCACGCCATATCTCTTGTGAAGACGGCAGAGAATATCGAGTGTCAAATTTCACGATCCTTGCAGAACTGTCTAGCTTCCTCCAGAGTTATTACTCCTTTCATACAAACACTGCCTTCCTGCAGGCAGCTCGTAAAAGGCGAGCATAAGCTTACCGTCACTAATACCGTGACTTCCTACTAGGTGGTAGAGTTTCGCAGCGACTTGTCCGGATTGGTACCACAGCCTTACCTATGCCTGCCACCATACCGTCAATGCTAGCCCTTGACGTGTTCCGGTTGGGAGGGTAAGGTAGCCAGTAAACTTACTAATGCTCTAGGCCTAAGCTCCCGGCCTCAGGTTGGCAACGCATCATCACCACCTTTGGTGTCTCTAGGTGACGAGAATTTCTTACCATTAGGAAATCTGTCTGCTTATTTGCCTTCCAATATCATAAAAATAAAATGAAAATAAACAGACCGGTTTTGGAGACTCTTGACGCCATCCTCGGATAAAACCCCCAATATTTGGTTATGAAATATCAACCTGCTCTCCCCGGGTACCTACATCCCACATTTGCATTATGTATCTTTTCATTCATAATTTCATCTGCATTTTTTTCTTTATGACCAAACCAAAGGAGCAACCCTTTTCTCATTTAATGGGTACTAGCAGCTTGTCCCAGCTTCGCACGAGTGGACAAACTTCTAGGTTATGATACATTTGTACCTCCCTATTAAATGATCAAGATCTAAGCATACATAGGAACAGACAGCAGAAAGCGACTTTGTTTTGTACTATGTAGTGACTAAGCAATAAGCATGGTAAACCCTAAGTAAGTAAGTATCTTCACGCCCATATCCCCGAAGAGGTAGGCAGAGGTACAACCAAGGCACCCACGACTAGCCGAAGACACTTAGTCCCACAATAGGTGGCAATCCTAACGCCAACCGGGCACATTTCCAATCCCGACCAACATTTTTTTTTAATTAGAAAATTGGAAAAATCCAATTTTCATAATGTTGGCCGACCCAGGATTCGAACCCAGGACCCCATGCAGTCAAGTCCAACACCCGGACCGCTAGACCACAGAGGCGATAATATAGCTCTTTTATTAGTGTCGTAGACTAAAACCATAAATGAGTACATTTTTTTAAGATATTGGAAAGTTTACCGGCTACCTTACCCTCCGAACCGGAAGACGTCAACGGCAAGCGTCGGACGTTATTGCGGAAGGAATAGATAAGGCGTTGATACCAATCAGGACGAGTCGCTGCAAAACTCTACCACCTAGTAGGATGTCACGGTGCTACTAACGTTAAGCCTATGCTCGCCTTTTACTAGCTGCCTGGCAGGAAGGCAGATGGTCTATTCTGCGAAGGAGCCCGGTCGAATACGGGGAAAATATTACTTGATCATTTAAAGTTAGATCAATTCGTAAAACAAATTTGAGCGCCATTATTAAATTTACTAATATCCAAACCATTATGCACCAGTTGTATAGTTTTAATATCAGTTCTTGAGATCTACAACTAGCTATAAGCCATGGTATAAGTGATAAATAATGACTTCACCTGGACCATCTTATCCGACAGCATACACAGCTGTTTCTGCCGTTCTACCAGATACTCCAACCTGTGGCAGTTCTCTTTGCGCAGTACGGTGAACGTCTCCACGGATGTGTTGGAGGTTTGTATCCGCAGTGGTGCTGCTAGGTTCCTGAAAAAATATTAATTATTCCTTTTTAAATTAGCAATCAAAGAAACAAATTTTTACACGTCGTCTATAAACTACAAATATGATAATGGCGGATTCTACTGTCCACAAACTAAATTTGTTTTCTATCTTTTTCAAATGAAACAAAAACAAAAGAGATGGAACATGATTCGCCGTGTTGCTCCGGGCTCCGTTGCAGAATAAATCATCTGCCTTCCTGCCGGGCAGCTCGTAAAAGGCGAACATAGGCTTACCGTCACTAACATCGTGACATCGGACTAGGTAGTAGAGTTTCACAGCGACTCACCCGGATTGAAACCACCGCCTTACCTTTTCCTGCCTCCATAACGTCAATGCCATTGACGTGTTCCGGTTCGTAGGGTAAGGTAAACTTACCTTTGCTAGAGACCTAACATCCCGGCCTCTTGTAGGCAACGCGCTATTGCCACCTTTGGTGTCTCTAGGCGGCGTGAATTTCTTACCAACAGGAAATGAATCTGGTTGATTTAAATATCTTAAAAATACATTTTAGACATGTCGAATTAGTCCGGATATGTCAAATTGTGACGTTTTATATCAAAGTTTTAAACTTAAGTGAGTATACCATAAACTCAATCGGTTGTGGATAGCTGAATAAAATTTCAACTAGATAAAAATACTTACGTGGCAAGTTAAATTAAAGCTTGTAATACAATTTGTATACTACAAATTCATGCCGTCTTATTGATAAATGTGGTGTAGGGTAGGTGTAAGATTAAGTTGATATTATAGTCTGTATTACATTGTAATAAAGACTATAATACCAGGTTAAACCTTGGAGTACTTTACTCCGTGTTTATTAATAAGGCAGTTAGAGTCTACCACTTTAAGGAGAAACACTTGAACTATAAAGTAAACCTGTACCCCTTACCATGAAATGTTCACGCTTTCGAATATATAAGTGAAAACGAGCGTGCGAAAAGTAAATTACCTAAGTTTTAAAGTTGCCTTTCTTTGCAATTTGAACTGTTAAACGTTATTCAATATTTCATCTAAAATATTTCGGATGACGCATAAACTTCAATCTAGGTTTTATTGGTATATGGATAAATTGAAAGAAATATCCAAGTCTGTGACTTGACCTGTGCAAAAAAGTCATCAGATTTTTTTCTCATACTTCTTCAATTTTAATGGTGCATGGCTTATATTTTAAACTGTCAAATCTATTAAGTAGTGAAGATCTAAGTTTATTTAATTGCCAACGATTAGTAAAAATGTATCTACTACTAAACAAATTATTGAGGCCTAGGTCCAACTATGTAATGATGACTGTAGTGATGATTAATGTAATGATGATGATATTTATGACTATTCTCTGGAAAGTTTAACGTCTCGAAACTTGGCTGTGGCAACCCTAACATATAAACGTGGCTGAGTAAGCATAGCACAAAGAAAGATTTTCTTGGATAATTCCATATTGCATGAGCTAAAGTAAACATTGCAACCCTTAGCTAACAATGTAAAAGTAATTGTTAGTGGAATAACATCGCTAATTTGCTTACTCCGCAATTCCAACTAACTCAAGAACCGGGAACGAGTTCCGTATAATAAATAACAATGTTAAACATCATCATCTGACAATTGAAATGAAGAGAGCTTAGAAAGAGCACCCTCACAAACAATACATATAAGCTAAGGTAATTAGTCTCGAGACGTCCGCTCTCTACGAACTTCAGCAATTCAATGAGAAATGCCACTCGAAGAAAACAAAACTCGCTATTACCTACCCTGCTTTTGTTCTTTGTAAAAATTCTCTATTCAAACCGGCCAATGGGAACGGGCGCGCCACAGTACGTTGATTGGCCGACGACCTCCCTTGAGTGCAAGTGGAAATAAAAAGTGCTTGTTTAAATGAGGCGTGCTATCTCTTTTTGTCTTATTTAGTTTTTGTATATTTGTTCCTCTCAGTTTTTCGTTTTAATTGCAACCATGAGAGTATGTGTAAAGGGTTGCGAGACCTTGAGTGTTACACGTGCAGTGGCATCAGGGAAGCGCATTCAACTTGTTTAAATGGGGGGTATATCGGGTACATGTACAGTATACTTCCAGGATTCATTATGTGGGTCAATTAAATTTGAGTAGTTATAATGGGTACTTTACCTCATTCTTCTTTATGAAAATATACTAAAGAGTTTTATTAAACATACTTTACGTTTTGCCTAATCATAAAACATGTAGTGCACTATAGAAAAAATATTTTTAAATGCGTACACTGACGTGCCCGGTGGTAACTTTTATAAAATAATTGTTAAACAAACGTTATTTTTACGAAGATATAAGAGAAGCCCATACTCGGAAATAGGATGAGAGCATGACGACTATTCTTGCGGTCCAGATAAATATACATAAAATAGGTATAAGTACGTACCTAAGACAGATAGTGAAAACACATAATTCAATGTTTTTGCAAATAAAAAACAAACCAAGGAAAAGTAAAAAAATGGTTACAGGCAATGAAGTAGATGTTCATTACATTTTCAACATAATCTTAACTCTTTAAAACAAGAAGGTGGTCAAATCCATTGTCGGTTTTTCCTGTGAGTGATGTAGGTACGTATCTTAGAATTTATTTGACAACTTTTGATCCGACAAGTAGTTTTTGAATAAGTTAACATTTTTGTGACATCACTAAACTAAATGCGGATTTTTGTTTTTTTTTAATTTAATTTAAAATTTTAAATACTTGAAACCTCATTGTGTATGCCACAGTTAATAATTAGCTAGAAAATTACTTGGAATTTTTTCAACAATTTATATTCGACAAAGAAAAGAATACCTATGTATATCAACGTTTTATTTACGTATCAAATTACTAAAATATATTTATGGTGACCAAAAACAGTCGATAAATAGAACAGGTAATTTTATGAAAACTAATTCAACAGTTCAACATTATCTACTAAAAATTACCTATTATCATGCCTATATCCCGGAAGTGGTTGGTTGAGGTACAACTAAAGCATATGTGACGAGTCGAAGAAACTAGTCCCACAATCTAATGGATGGCAAAATTATCACTTTCAGGGCACCTGGAAACCAGGACCTCATTAAGTCAAGTCTAACACCAGACCATAAACCAACGAGGCGATAGGCTTTAGCAAATTCGTTTCATACTAATTTATTTTGAATAAAGTATATATTAATTTTACCAATATCAGTATTTCCACCATATTTTGGAATTCCAAAAAGCCCACAAGCGGCTTAACAGCTTTTAAAGTTGAAGCAACCGTGCCAATATTGACAAACTCGTGTGAAGCCGGTTTATTTGTAATAACTTAAGGCTCGTTTGGAAATTGAAGATTTGTGTAAATGAATTCTTAGAATGTACCTACAATACTAAATCCCTTTTTATTTTTTATTTTGACAGCTGTCAAATTCATAAAGCTAATGTATCTTTTACTCGTATCTTGATAGTGTATTTTTCTAATAGTTTACTGTAATAATCGTATTAATATTTAGTTTTACTGCAGCAGCAGGTTTTAAAATTTCCCAGCAGTTGGGAAGTTTCAAATCTTATTCTTAAAGTTTACGGTAGATAGGGATAAATAAATTTACATTCCAAAAATTGTTTTAATTAATAAATAATCATGTAATCAATACGAAAATACAAAGTGTAAATAGTAAATAAATAACTGAAATTACTAATTTGATTAAAACTTATTAAAATATTTGCACACTACAAGTTGGTAGACTATGTTGGAACGCTAAAATAATTTTGTAACATCTTTGTAACACTCCTATTCGCATATAAATATTTTTTCTTTCCTTTTTTTTCAAAAAGTTGAAGTCTGAGCTCTTTTATACGAATGACAGTTGGCCGGTAACAGCTCGCGACTCTGATTAGCGACGGTGGTAGTCTAGTAACGGTTGCACGCCACTGATTGCCCGCGAGTGGTAGTCCAATAATTTAAGTTACCATTATATTTTAGTAAAATAAGTCATACTAGGAGGTAGAGTGCACTTCTTAGTCTTATTCCTTTCACCATAATGCCTTTGCTCGTTATTATCGTCTTCCATACTGGAGCTTAAATTAGACGATTATACAAGCCACGGTTGTTTTTTACCATGAGTAACGTCTACTTGTGCTTATAAAATTGGGACCTTTATTTTAAAAATAGCAATCAGCGAAATCAAGGCGATCGATCGCTATATGTCAAATAATATGGCAATCATAGTGCTTGCTTCTTATTTAAAATGAAGTAGGTAGCAATTAATAATTTTACAAATATTGTTAATATTTTTGCTCGACCATCTCTTTTTCTCTTTTCTCTTTTCTCTTTTGCTCTATCGCTCCCCTATTGTCAGTTGTAAAACCTGCCGTATTCGAAATCTGTAGGGTTACTCTTGAATCTCGATAATATGCGAATTGGAAATTGGTATCGTATATGTCACTTTAGGTACTTTTGAACACAAAATTAGGGGATTATTAACATTTAGTTACAAATAAATTCAACGAATAGGATAAAATAATTTACTATTTACTATTAACTAAATGGTAATAATTCGCCAGTATTGTGTTCAAGAGTACCTAAAATGACATATTCGATTCTAATTTCCAATAATGCATGAATCGAGCTTCGAGAGTAACCCTACTGGACTCAAACTTAAATCGGTTCTCAAACCAATCAAGGTTCATCATTTCATAGTTTCCTGTCAAATTGATGAAGTATTCGAATACGGGTCTAATACTTTAAACTTATATTTATAAATAAGGTAACATCGGTGCTTGCTATTGTCATGTTAAAGTTTGGAGGGTGAAGTAAAAAACTATATTATAATAAAAGTAATATATAAGATAAACCGATTTAAATGCGTTTTTTTTTTGTTTGAAATCTGACGAAATGTTTGTTATCTATATTACATGTACGTTTTGTCACATTGTTTAACATAAAAAGAACTTGATAGTTTTTATTTTCATATGTATATTTGTATTAAGTTTATGTAGAATGTAAGATAGGTATATATTATTTTATTTTGTTTAATTATGCCTCTGTGGTCTAGCCGTTCAGTTGTTGGACTAGACTGCATGAGGTCCCGGGTTCGAATCCCGGGTCGGGCAACCAAAAGAAAATTGGGTTTTTCCAATTTTCCAATAAAAAAATGTTGCTCGGGATAGGATATGTGCCCGGTTGGCGATAGGCTTGCCACCTATCACATTGTGGGACTTAGTATCTTCGGCTAGTCGTGGGTGCCCTGGTTGTGCGTCTGCCAACCTCTTCGGGGATATGGGCGTGAAGATACTTGTTTTTTTTATTTAATATTATTTACAATAATATTTTTTTTTTCGAAACTATATTTTTATAATTGCCATGAAGAATTATTTTTTCTCTGTGTACCTATTAAATTTGCACTTCCATTTTCATCAACATTTTTAATGATTACTTTAAATGGTATAAAATGCTATTATATGCTATGTTATTATTTGCATTTATTTCTTCTTATATCTTCTATAAATCTGTGGACTTTCCAATCAGAAGGTATTATAAATACTTTCTAAGAGTTAATAAAAAAATAGGTTTTTTTTACTTATTTTCGTTTTTGTATCGCAATAAATGTAAATATATAAAAAAAAATATTTCTGGACAAGATAAATAAATTGAATCTAACCCCAAAGTAAGCAAATTAAATGCTTGTCTTATTAGTGTTAGTCAACGATACATAAAAATGCTTAATATATACCAAAATAACCTGAATAAACACCTAGACCTATAAATGCAGGCAACTAAATCTTCATCACAGAAATGCCTGCCCCCGTCGAGAAACGATGCTAGTCCCTCAACCAACGAGGCAATTAAATCAACGAAATCCCATAAAACAGAAGTATCGGCGGAAGAACCACCCACCTTGTCTGAAAACTTCCTGAGATATCGCAATTTAGTAATCACATTTTTGGACTTATACCAAAGATTGCCCTATACCTACTATTTTAGTAGGTAAAGTGTATACCTACTAAAAGTGTCATATTCATGGAATTTATATTTTTTTATGATATTGGAAGGCAAACAAGCAGATGGATTTCCTGGTGTTAAGAAATACACGCCGCCTAGAGACACCAAAGGTGGTAATGGTGCGTTTCCAACCTGAGGCCGGGATGTTAGGCGTCGAGCAAAAATAAGTTTACCGGCTACCTTACCCTCCGAACCGGAACACGTCATGACTTTATGGCTGCAGGAATAGGTAAGGCGGTGGCAGCAATCCGGGCGAGTCGCTGCTAAACTCTCCCGCCTAATCAGATGTCACGGTGTTAGTGACGGTGATCCTATGCTCGCCTTTTACGAGCTTCCCGGCAAGGAAGGTAGGTGGTCTATTCTACAAAGAAGCCCGGACCAACACGGGGAAGCATCACACAGAAATTTTATTTGATAACTGTTTTAAAAGTTGTGTTTACGGGAATGATTTCATAACTAAAGTTTCTTTCAATTA
>NJDC01001210.1:11226-45107 GCA_002245475.1 Calephelis virginiensis
TTTTCAAAACTTAAAAAACCTTAAGTGGCAGTCCTCTCCTACTATTAAAACAGTCATCTACCTAAACAGGTACAGGTACTGCGCAACACCGCTGAAGAAGTTTTCACTTCAAAAATAATATAAAACTGAAGTCAGCAAGCAGTCTGAACAGAGATATGCAGTCTCGTAAGAGGCGAGCAAATATGACATGGGCCATAATCAACGAGATCTCTGGTGGTAGAGTACTGGGCAACAACTTACCCGGGTAGAGATCAACTGTTGCTTAGTTCTGTCGCCATAATGACAATAACTCGTTACTGTCCAGAGGGTAGGGTAGCCAGTAGACTTGCACAAGTGACCTAAATCCGGTCATAAACAGCGACACATCTATAACATCTATGGTATCTATTAATAGTAGTTATCTTTTACGATCAGGAGAGCCGCGTGCTTACTTGGTGTGCTCTGGGATAAAAAAAAATGTTTGATCGGATTCACTGAAAATATATTACGCGCTTTAGACAGGGCAGACACTGAAAGTAAACGTATTGAATGGAGCACTATATATAACACTGTATATATTGAAACAATGGCTATAGGAGCATAATTATTTAATTATGCGTATAAATTTATGAAAATAGACTATCAGACTACAGAAATACATTTATTATAATATGCAAAGAAACTATACTAAACTTCTTCTTCTTCTTCTTTCTTTAGGTTTTGGCCTTCACGTTAGTATTTAGCCATTAGTCAAGTAGTAATTTGCATCAAATTTTATATCGATTTCAATTAATTTTAATTAGTCATCAGTCATAAGTCGTCAGTAAGTCATGTCAGGCTCTTGGGTAAAACGGTGGCCTTTTTACACAAGTTCATGTAATGAGTTTTGGCGGCAACGAGGAAATATACGATACGCTAATTTCTTCATGATTATTTCATTTGTGCACTTTTACTGAACAAAATTGTACAAAATGCCATCAAAATTGACTAATTTCACTCAATTTTAACACGAAATTCAATAATTATGAAAAAAACTTCGACCATCTTTTCTCTTGATGGCGCCAAAACTCCTATATTAAACTTAAGAACCAAAATTAGGTTGTCAAATAGTACATGAGGACATTTTTTAGGCCTTTCTATACACAATGTTAATCTTTGGTCCTACTTGTCAAGTCTTACGGCCAAAATAAAATGTTATGATGCTATGTCTAGTTTTGTTACTTCTCTTGACGGCGCTTAGCTAAAGCTAGACTTTAGCTAGTAACCATTTTTGTTGGATCTTTTTTGACTACAATACAATGGTTGCAGTAGCGTGAGTAGCTGCATAATATGTCAAAACTTATCGTACCTTCACGCCCATATCCCCGAAGAGGTAGGCAGAGGCACAACCAGTTCCATATGTATGAAGGTGCGTGCGAACTGCAGAAGAAGTTTCATGAAACGCGTACATCCATATGCATGCATAGATTTAGTATTTTGTAAGTCATAGAATAAAAATAGAATTGGGGCACATGAAGTAAACTACATTGATTAACTAGTTCCTTTACCTCATTGTAATACTTGAACTACTTCAGTAATGTAAACAGTGTATTGCATAAAACACAGAAGCATTTTTGACCGACTGCAAGCACGAGTTATGTGTTTCGCGCGTATCTTTATTATATTGAATATATATGTTTGTATTTGTAACTATGCAAGCCGCTAATAGCCATATTGTTTTTGGATACAATAGTCGTGGTCCGATTTGAGAATTGTGTAGCCAACAACCCCATTACTGTCTTTTAAATTAATAAAATAGGAAATCCTAAAATGACGCATCTGACATGGTAAAGCCTTACTTTATCTTTTCCCACCACTTTACGGTGCTTACCATTGTTATGTTACGGTTTGGAGGTAATTACGCAAGAGAATTAATAATCTACCAATAGTAATGGTCTAAACATCCTGTGCAGAATAAACTAAGTGTCTTCCTGCTAAGCAACTCGGAAGAGGTAAGCAAAGGTTAAACAGGTCCTTATAAACAAGACCACTAGTGGTATAGCGCCTTGCTACCACTCGTTTGGGAAGGTATACACTGCCTTACCTATTCCTGCCACCATAATGACACTTTCACGTTCCAGAGGGTAGAAGGGTAACTAGCAGAATTGCACTACTGGCTTAAAACTTTGACCACAAGACAGCTACTACACACCTGCAACATCTATGGTGTCTATAGGCCACGGTTACCTCTTCCCACTAGGAGAGCCGTGTGCTTGTTCACTATATATATATATATATATATATTAAAAAGTAGCACCGCATCTTTTTTATTTTAGTGTTCAAAGTGATATTTAACAAACAATCTGCTTGTGGTAAATCTTAAGTTTATAAATAAATGAAAAAAAATAAGAACTTTTAAGGATGTTAATCATCCTTAAAAGTTCTTATTTTATGTGTATCATTTATTTTTACTCTAGATTATATTTATACTCTCTTTAAAAACCATTATACAATACATACATTGCCGATGCATTTTATGAAAGCCTTTATAAGTTCAGTAGACTTCGCGTTGTAAATTTATTTATACAACAATAGCCCTTATATTGAAAAAGTTAGCAGAGATAATTGTACTCTCATACTACGCACTCTGTGTAAAACGGCTGCATTTTGATTCTTTATTTTTCGTTTCCACTATTTAGTGAGAACTTTCTTTTATTCTCAGAAACGACAGCTATTATTTAGAGCAATATCCTATAAATAAGCTCCATGACCAGACTCTAGTCATCATATAAAAGTATTGCAGCATGTTAAATTAAATCAGGTTTAAACTATAGAGACGCTCTGAAGTTTGAGTAATAATGGTTTTAGTGTCAGATAGTAAAAGTAGTCGAATAACTTTTTAGGAAATAAGATAGTAGTAGAGGTATACCTGCTAAGTATAATTTGTACAATAAAGTTTGTACAAGGACATTTATAGTAGGTATGCTACGATGGTATAGTAATACTAATTAAATTATGCGCTTTCGCTTTAAACTTTTTAAGATATATACTCTTATTTTTAAATTGGCTGACATAATCTAAATTAAAGCGAAATGATTAATTATGTGTAATAATAACTCTATATAGATATCTTTAAAATACATTCGGATTACCGAAGCTTGACGAATATAATTTCAATAGTACTACTGTAGATATAAATATTTCGTATTGTAATTTTTGTATACATACATACATATCTTCACGCCAAGTCCCTTACGGGGCAGGCAGAGAGTATCGAGTGCCAGACCTCACGATCCTGACAAACCTGTCTTGCTTCCTTCACATTCATAACCCTTTTCATACAAACACGCCGGTTTCGGAGACTCTTGACACCACCCTCGGATAATATCCGATTGATCTGATCGTAATTAATGTAATTTTTACTACTGATAGATATATTTAAAGGCCAGAATAATGACAGCCAAGTAAGTTAGTTTATGAAAATCATATTTTTTTACGATAGCAAATAACAAGCAATCGAGAACGTGACTACAAAATTGAATTGAAAATGCCAAAATATTTCTTTTTAAAATCTAACAGAAGTCAGTTAGTGGTGTAATTATACGAGTATAATTTTAAATCTGTCCAAGACTCTTAAATTTATAGTTCTATCCCAATCGCCTCTGTGGTCTAGCGGTCCGGGTGTTGGACTTGACTGCATGAGGTCCCGGGTTCGAATCCCGGGTCGGCGAACAAAAAGAAAATTGGATTTTTCCAATTTTTTTAATAAAAAAATGTTGGTCGGGATTGGAATTGTGCCCGGTTGGCGATAGGCTTGCCACCTATCACATTGTGGGACTTAGTATCTTCGGCTAGTCGTGGGTGCCTTGGTTGTACCTCTGCCTACCTCTTCGGGATATGGGCGTGAAGATACTTTTTTATCCCAATATTTCTTAAGTGTTGGAAGCGTGAAAGTTCAAGTTCGTGAATATTGAGCTGTTTTAAAGGTGGTTGAAATTTCAAAATATTTTAATTTGAACTCAAATTGATAGATTGAAATATCAGTCAGCGCTTTTTTATTAGATCTAGATGTGTATTTTCCTTACATTTTCTTTGTATCAAACTTTTCAACCAGGTATGGTTATGAACTATATATTGAATAAAGGATTTCGGAATTACATACGATCTTTTACCTCGCTATCAGTAAATCTTTGGAACTCGCTCCCAGTAGAAGTCAGGAAAGCCCCTAATATCAATATGTTTAAAAATAAGGTTAAACGTCACTTTCTACGTTCAATCTGAGTCAGTTAAAGTTAATCTGTTTTTTTTTCTTCCTTTATTATTATTATTTCTATATTGCATGTGTTATAGGTATTTCTTTTTTTTGTGTATATTTAGAGCACCATCGTTCAAAATTTCTTTGATTATATCTCCTTAACATAAGTTTGCTTGGAAGTGATCGCTATTTTGGCGATAAGGCCGCCTAAATGATACACAAAAGTTTTAAGTTTTTTTAAATGTATTATTTTTTATGTATTATTCTACAAACTAGTTTTAAATTCATGTAAAATATTACTCCTTTTAAGAACCAAAGTCATTTAAAATTAATTATACACGAATAAATAACTTCACAAAATTGGTACAATCGTCCTTACCACTTCAGTCATACACAAAGCAATTGATTTACCAAATTTTAAAATTTAATTACTGGCAAAGCAACCTTGTTTGAAAATATAAAAACGTAATAAGCACAAAAATTACTTTATACATCTTAAATTTTGGAATTCTTTTTTTAAATCTGAGAAATCCAAACTTAATAAATCATAGTAGCTTCACATACTGTGTGACTAAAACGCAGCAATGGCCTTTTATGTTCCCGCGAAGCGTGAAATTGCCTTACCTGCGCAAACTCGATAGCAGGCTCAGTTTGTAAGACTTCCTTATTAGCTATTATTACAACATTCAAAGACAATTCTATAAGCCTAGCAAAATTTAACAATGGATGAAATAAGAAAGAATTCCTGTTTTTTCTCTGTTCTTCTATAGTCAAGGGAGGATTTGGTTCATCTGCGCTTGTGATTCTTATTTTTGTGAAAAAGAATATTATCACGTGCGTATCCTCGAAAAATTAGGTACAACCTGGGTGCCCACGACTAGCCGAAGACTAAGATCCACAATGTGGTAGGTGCCAAATCTATGGCTAACTGGGCACATATCCAATTCCGGATAACGTTATTTTATTAAAAATGATTAAACACATTCTCTTTTATTTGCCCAAGTCAGGGCTCAAACACAGGATCTCATGTTGTCTTAAGTCCAACAACTGGAGAGCCAGACCACACAGGGGTTATTGACATTTTGACTTTTAAGATTATGGATAAAAATATTTACTAACGGCCAGTATTAATAACCTGTCTAAGATTAGAGATTGTGATATTTAGATCAGTTGCCAAGCAACCGCTGTTATTTTTCAATAATTAACATAAATGCCTTAGCAATAAAATTCTAGAAGGCCTGTCTTTATCCGTAGATACATTATTAATACTGGCAGTAAGTGTGTTATCAATGAGCCATGTTTATTTAAATATCGAACTTAAGTAACGAAAAATCCTTTCAAATCCTAAATTATATCATTTTCTGTCACGAAATAAAATCCCCAATTTGCCATTCGTCATGGCCTGAGTCACAGGTGTTGAGGGTTTTGTTACCCCTCTATTACGTATGATCACAATTTAACGACCAATGAATATTGTAGAACAACCGATGAAATTTTAATGTAGGGTTCGATCTTATTTAGGAATATGAAATGAAAATCTTTTTCTTTTATTTTGTGCATCTTCAAGTCAATTGGATTCAAGCCAAGGAAATTTCCTTATGTGGTATCAAGTGCCATATATCGCGATCCAAATTTGTGTAGCTTAATCATTAATTAACACTTTTCATACAAACTATTTTTTACAATCGCCTGATCTAGCGGTCCAGGATTTGACCTAATGAGGTCCCGGGTTCGCTTCCTGGGTCTGATAACAAAAATGAGAAGATGTGGTTCTTCCAATTTTTTAATAATAATAAAATGTTGCTCGCGATTAGAGAGTTGCCCGGTTATTACACTATAGGACCTAGCATCTTCAGCTAGTTGTGATTGCCCTGGTTGTGTTTCTACCTACCTCTTCGAGGATATGGGCGTGAAGACACTTTTTTCATAAAACATTTTTTTTAAGTTATGAAAGACAAACGAGGCTATACCTGTTTCCATAATATTAATTCTCGCTGTTGTGCGTTCCATGAAATAATGTAAGATGGTGGAAGGTATAAGTATATTAAAGAGCATAATATACGTGACCTGTGCTCCCGGCACTAAGATAGCCAGGTACTAGTGACTATATATGCAGCGGCAATCTCTTACTATCAGAAGAGCGGCCTGCTTATTCAATATCTAGTGACATTAAGGTACTGACATTTGATAGGAAGAAATAAACTCTTACTTGCCTATTCCACGTTTAGATATCAGAATAAAACTAGACTATGTCCTTCTCAAATGCCTAATATACATTCTGGTAAAACTCATTATAATTAGTTCAGTCGTTAGGTAGCAGGTACACAGAACACCAAAATGTGTTTTTTTTATGTTTGCATAAACATATACTTTCGCATTTAAGATATTGCGTAAACACCAACTACCTAAAGGAAGTTTAAAATACCTTTGGTTGGCAACGCATAATCACAGCTTTTGATCACAGATATCAATTTATTATCATTCCGAGATTTATCTGCTGAATTGTCATCCTATTCCACAAAAAAAAACATAAACCTCTCATTCATTATTTCTAAAAAGTTTTATTTTGTTCCTCATTAAAACATGCAGTTGTGCTCGTTTCTAAACAAATGAATAGATGTTTGAAAGGAAAGCTCCATTTTTAGCCTAGATCTAATTTCTGTCTGCCTTTTTAACCTGGTTGCACTTTTGTCCTCGTTAATTTTTTTTCCTAGTTATAACCATTAAGTTCAACTTACGTACCATATTACTACGGACTTGAGTTTGGTTTTATTATAACATAAGAAAAGTTTTTATAGTAAGAAAAACTAGAAAAAATATAAAAAAAAAACTAAAATGTGTTTGCAAACTTTTTAGCCATCATAGTACGAAGATGCAACATTCGTCAGGTTCATAGGATTGAAAATCGAAAAAATACTCAATTTTTATATACAAACGACTTAATTTTTAAAATTAAATTTGGAATTTCAGTTTATTATTGCTATGACATGGGCTTAGCCAGACCTAAATAAAAAAAACCGCCCAAGTGCAAGTTGGACTCGCGCACATAGGGTTCCGTACCATCATCCATCTATTAAAAATTAAGTTTGTTGTATAGGAGCCCCCTTTCGTATTTACTTTATTGTTATTTACTTATTTATTTTGAAAGGTAATATACAAATAAATAATCTGTAAGAGTTTGAATCGTCTAAATGTTACCGTTTTAATATTGATATATTTTTTAAATTTTTGGTATTTGTTGGTATAGCGGGAACGGATATACTAAAAAAAAATATTAGATTATTAGAAAATTGGAAAAACCCAATTTTATTTTTTGTTGGCCGACCCGGGATTCGAACCCGGGACCTCATGCA
Source organism: Calephelis virginiensis (assembly GCA_002245475.1). NCBI lineage: Eukaryota > Metazoa > Arthropoda > Insecta > Lepidoptera > Riodinidae > Calephelis > Calephelis virginiensis. The sequence goes on from NJDC01001210.1 coordinate 18,793, forward strand.
GTCAAGTCCAACAACTGAACCGCTAGACCACAGAGGTGATACTATCTAGCTATCACGGTTTATGAGATACAGCCTAGAGACAGACAGACAGACAGTAATGACAGTGTAGGCTTAGTAATAGGGTTTCCGTTTTTACCCTTTGGGTACGGAACCCCAATAATCTTGCATTTGTTCCACATTGACGAAATAAGGCTCAGAAGGACTATTTGTGTTTTTTACTGATATTTTGTAGAACTATATGTTCGGGATTTAAAAGCATCGTTGAATTTGGCTTCTTTCCTATTTGCTAAGGCAAGAAGAAATATAGTAAAAAAAATGTGAAAATGAGATGCAAAAAAGGAAAAAGGTCAACAACATTTTGTATACAAAGTATTGTTAGCTGTCAATATTAGGCGGGTCGACGTTCGCTGGGCCTTTTAATTAAGTATGTGGACAATCCTTCGGATAAATGTCAGTGTATCAACCTATTAACTAATTAATTAATCTATTAACATGAGCGCCTCGTTGGTCGAGGGGCTAGCGTTCACGCCTAACACCACCGACCAACCCGATTTGATTCCCGACCCGAGCTTATTAAATTTGATCCAGTATCTGTTTAAGAATTTCTATGTATTAGTATCGATAACTAAAACCCACAATACAAGCGTATTGTTACTTTAGGGTTAAATCAATTTGTTTAATTTGTCCAGGGATGTAACTATTTATTTATTTTAAAAAAATGTCGATTCTACTGAAAACTTAAGCTCTGTTTTATATAAATCAAGCATGTTGGAGTATAGATCATATTTACATTTGTTAATGTGAATACTTCTTTAGCGTCGTTGCGCACTTTTTTTGGAACGGCTAAAAACTTTTAAACTCGCGTCAGGACACGTGATCTGATCGAAAATTCGTAAGATGGATGGAGAGTAAACAGCCGGCGCGGCGTAGGAGAGAAAGTATCTTCCTCTCTTTCTACGGCGCGGCGAAAATGTATGCCTGCGCTTACCGTTTTGCTTAGACGGCGAAGTCCGTGTTGTCATTTTTGTGTCCGATAGCGTAATAAATGAATATTGCATTCTACCACATAAATGATAATACTTTTATGCTGATAATTAAAGCAATTTGTGCAAAATGATTCCCTAACCATTCCAATATATCAAAAATGCATAACGTTAACATTCAAGTTTACACATCTGCCGGCACTCCCGGAATGAAACCCGTCGTTTTTTTTTATCTTGAAACAATATCGCGAGCATGTTCAAGAGTTTAGGTAGTTTTAAAATATACAGAAAGATAGCAGCAGGCAGTGTCCAAGTGCTCCATAAAATCTGCTATCTCGCTATAAACTGGTAAACCATTAAACACTTTATTGAAAAAAATAAAAAACCTCATCAAAACGGGGTTTACGGTTAATAAAAGCGATGTGAAGCTCGACTTTATTATGCTGCGGTATAGATGGCGCTATACGACTGTTATGGAAGTCCATTATGGTTTTAATGTTGTGTAAAAGCTCATGTTCTTATTACAAGACTAGCCGATCCGGCGAACTTCATTCACATGCTTCACTTCGCATTCTCTACTTATATTTAAATGACCTGTAGGTACGTTCAAGTCGTCGCTTTAATATTATTTTCTGTAACTTCAAAACTATAAAACTTAAGTATATTCACGCCCATATCTCCGAAGAGGTAGAGAAGACATTAAGTCCTACAATATGATAGACGGCAAAGCTATCGCCAACCGTGCACATATCCAAAGCCAGGCAATGGATTTATATTACAAAATGGAAAATACACATTTTCTAATTTTTGTTTTGTTGCCCGACCTGGGAATCAAATCAGAGGCCTCAAGAATTTAAGATCGGACCGCTAGACCAGAGAGGTGATAAAGTTAAGATTTGAAACGTCTTAGGTTAAGACAGAAAAAATACGAGATAATCTCTAAGCCACATACTACAAATCCAAGACGAATAAATTAAATAGAGTCCGGTAAAGTTGTAAAATCCTCGCTGTTAGCAACATATTAACCATTTAAAAAAGATAAATTAAATCGGACTACGCGTTAAAGAATTAAAGTCTAATTAACATTTGCACTTTTACACTTCTCATGGGGATCTATGGACCGGTATAAAATGTATCCTAGATTCAACCTTCTTCAGAATTACGATTGGTTCAGCAGAGAGCACTCATTAGTTCCACAATGTGATAGCAGACCTATTTCTTCCGTCAATCTTCAATTCCGATCAATGTCAAAATTTATAAGAAAACTAGCCGACCCGACGAACTTCGTATCGCTTGACTTTCACAGCTATCGTTAAAAAAAAGTTTTTAAAAGTTTTTTAATCATTTTTAATTTTTTAATTAATATGTTAACATATTACTTAAAAAAATATAGAAGTCAAACATATACAAACCTCCTCATTTTTTCAAAGTAGGTCTTCCAGGCGGCAGAAGGTTATTGGTTGAGAATTCAACTTTAGACAGTGTTTAGTAAAACATGTGTTCAAAGAGTGCTTATACTTGTTGGTAGTGATACGGTTGATTTATTTAATTAAAGATCCAAATATAAGAGTTAAATTTAATTAAATTATATCAAATTAAATTATATGCATTATTTAATATTAATCAGAATCTAATAGTCTGGTCTTGGTCAAAATTCAGAACAGAAATAAACTAGAAAATATTTTATTTCATTTTAACCTTACAAGAGACACTCGTGACCCGTTTAAACTTAAGTAACAGGGAAGCATCTGTCATATAAAAACAGAATAATAAACATTCTGATACTTAAAATATAAACAGTCGAATCGAAACCTTCCTTTTCTGAACATCAATACAAAAAAGAGTAACAGTGTTCCTGCAAACTCATCACTACATAGTACAAAACAAAGTCACTTCCTCTGTCCCTATGTCCCTTTGTATGCTTAAATCTTTAAAACTATGCAACGGATTTTGATGCGGTTTTCTTAAAGATTAAGTGATTGAAGAGGAATGTTTATATGTGTATTTTAGCCGTGCGACGTCGGAGCGGGCCGCTAGTGTTAAATATATTTTTCTTGTGGTACAAAAATTAAGCATAGAATCAATCTATGGCCTATGCGCTTAGTGCAACAAAAGTAATGGCAAGTAATGGCGAATCCTTACAATTGCAATTTATATCCTCGGCTTATTTCGAACGATTTGAATGAAACGAAACGGCAGAATTTCACAACAATCCTGCCAATTTATGACCATTTACTTTGTTAAGGAGGGCTCTCACCAATATTACATGAATTAATATTACAATAGAATTTGAGATTTACAGTTACCAGTGAAATCAAGTATTAACCAAAAAAAATTCTTTTATTGCAAATAATTAGTTTGTTTTTCATATTAAATTCAGTCACACTAAATAATTCTGAGAGTGACAAAATATGTAACATACAAATGTAATGAGGTAAATGGACATTGGACAGGCATAATCAAATCTATCAATTTTATTTTTTTGTGGCTGGTGCTGTTTTAGATGTATGAGGAGCATTAACATTTACAATCTTAACAACACTATTAAATACGAAAAAAAAGAACGACCTAATTTACCACTATCCTTATTGTACAGCTATAAAAAAAAAACATTGAGGTAAGCCCTAATATTCCAAACTCATCAGTACTTGCTTGTACCTACGGTCCTTTATAATCACTGTTAGCTTCTGATGATAAAATATTAATGTCAATTATTATTTTATATTTAATTCATAAAGTAAACTTTTCTTAAAAACTAGTCGGGAAAATGTAAAAATAAAGTGCACTCACTCCTACATTGTGACTGTTAGGTGTTTACTCCTACAAAATAAATAATTGTTTTGGTTGGCGATAAGCTTTCCACCTATTACGTTGTGGGACTTAGTGTCTTCTTCTAGTCGTGGATTCCCTGATTGTACCTTTGCCTACCTCTTCATGGACACAGGATATATGTGTAAAAACACGAAACATTCTTGAACACCATTAAGGAGTTAAACGAACGTTATTCTTGTTATATGTTTGTACGATGAAAGCGATAGCGTTCCGTAACAATCTAGCGTATGAAAAACTATCCACTCACTCTACCATACAGTATTAATCTAGGTGAGTACAGTAATTAATCATTGATTTCTTGAGTGAAGTCAAATCTACAGGAAAGAATCACACAATTTTTATTTGCGTTGTAAGTTAAACAATGTTAGATTAAAATTTATCGATTTATTATGTTAGATTTTTCATTTGTTAAAGATTTAAAAATCTTAAAAAAAAATATGTTCTTTCTCAGCTGCAATGAACGGACAGATTTTTTGGGGATTTATTTAAAATTGAGGATTTTTAATATAAGTCTAGTGTTAAATATCTAACATAGCTCCTAAGTGTATTTTTTAGCTTTTACGCATTGTACATTGTAGAGCCTTCTTATTCAAAGTGAGTACGCTCCCTAACCGTCGATTTCTCAAGCGATCCTTGCTAAGCGGCTTGACCTTTATACAGGGACATGTCAGAGCCACAGAGTAGAGATTACAGAATATTTATAAAGCTTAATGAAATAAAATCGCAACTTTAGAGTTGTGATAACGATATTTCATAAGATTTTGCTGTCAAAGTAAGCTTTTTATGTTTATTGTTAAATATTTTATCGCTAGATACTTTCTTTATTAAGTTAGCAATTTATGGAATAAAACACGGAAATTCTATTAAAATGTAATTTCTACATTTTTTCTTGATTACGAATATTTCTTCTTTTTGAACTCGTCTGTTTTTAATTTAAAAAATCACATCTAATTCGGTACATTCGTTCTAAATTTTATAAGTTATGATGTCACAGACAGACACACAAACATACTCTCTCACACACACACACATCTCCGTCTTTTTTCGTCAGTGGTTAATAAAATATTTTCCCACCCAGATCGATAAATACAAACATTTCAATTATCTCTATAATAGATAAACACAACAAAACCCATATATAGACAAACCCATAATCTTAATAGATTATGGGTTGATACGTTTCTTAAATTATCGTAGCTACAAAGAAATGTGCATTAGTAACAATTCAGCCCGGTTGTTTAATTCGCCTTTATTATCATCATTAGTATTGTGTCCGAACCGTATGTTAATGTAAAACATGTAAAGACCGTCCAATCCCAAATATATACTATGTATAATAAATACCATAAACCAAGGCACATAGTGACAAATACAGTTTATTTCTTTAATACTAGTCATACTGTTAAATCTACTCTACAATTTCAAACTGATCGTAGTAGATATTAAAATACTCATAAATCATGACAATGTGCTGAAATGTTAGGGATTATATACCATTGACTTTAAATCATTTATTGACCTATAATTTAAGTGAGATGGTTTCGTATTGATATTTATGTTCTGGGTCGTACCAAAATATAGTGAGAAATCGAAAGTCGGTCATTCTAACGAACAGCTGTAACATGATATTAGATCTTCAAAAGCTTCAAAGCTTCTAGAAAACTAACAATTTATATCTTTTTTTTAAGGTTGCCAGACATTAAAATTTAATGCTTTCGCAAAAACCTATGAAAATTAGATTTAAACCTCCTTGTGTTAATTTTTTCGTATTTTATGATAGCAATGAAGCAAGCGTTTCTCCGATAGCAAGAGAAAACAGTTATCATCTATAGACACCGTAAAAGTTACCGGTGTGTTGATTTCTACAAGTGGGACGTGGATATCGCAACGCAACCGGCCATCTCACGGCTCCTATTCAATCTCACGGCATACGACGATGGTGCTGACGCTTAACGGCAGGACATAATTAATGCTGTACAGTATTCCACCACTGGTTGACTTGGCTGACTCGATATTCGAATTTGATTCGTGCACTTATTTTATTTTAAAAATCAGGTTACTTAACATAGTAAAGATTTAATATTAATTATATACCACCTATTATTTACATGTCCTATTTACTAATACGTTTGAAGTCCGTGCCAAGCTTTAAACTAATAATTATAATTTCATAGTTGCCAAGCCAATTTAACGACTTCAAACCCATATCAAATAGCACCTCATATAGATAATAGGGAGTATAAAATTAATATTAAATCTGACTTCAAAACTAAAAACCATTATACTTAAATTCGAAACTGTGTTTGTATTTTTAGGTCCTTCTTTCACGACTCAACAGAGTGATGTTATGTTATAATTTTTATATGTTGATATAGTTGGTAGGCTAATAAGACCTAAATAACTTGAACACGAGGACGTAGCTGCGGGCTTAATACCTGCTAAATAAGTAGGTATTTTATAAGAACACATCCAAACATCTGATTATTATCACCTCCCTTTCTAAATTATATTTTGAAAATAATAATTGTATTATTAATAAGATTGCCATAAAAGGCATTAAATTGTTCGAGTTTTTAGGGATATATTTTTTCCTCTAATCTGTATCTAAACATATTAATGAATAAGTATATGATAATGAATATAAGACTTCACTTGCACTTTGTCGCTTAATACACTTTGATATCCTAAATTAACAAAATTTGACCCCTACGCGACAAGTAAAGTTAAAGCAAAGACAATATGTACTATCTCTGGTAAAAGTGAAACAGTTCTTGTGTATTCTTAAATTAATTATTACAAAATGGACGTGAAACAAGTGCAAGTGATGTCAAGGATGGAAACAGTTCAGTTGTATAATATTTTTTATACATAAAAATTCGTCGTTAAGTAAGGACAATAATTAAAAACAAGTATTTATTTTTATTTTATAACAGTACACTCACATACAAAAGTGAATTTGCTTATTACTTGTTGCAAACATTTGCAGCAAATTCACCAAGTATAACTTGATATCGAGAGTATTGTAAATAAATGTGGATTTTTAGTTACAATAATTTTAAAAACGTTAGTTGTGTGTCATTTAAAATGCCCGTCTGATTGAAAAACTTGGTAATGATATTTATGGACTTAAGTGCGTCGTATGCATTTAAAAAAACTGTTGTTTTTTTTGTATTTTACGAAACAAAAGGTATAATAACTAAGTTTATTATACCCAAACTCAGCTTAAAAAACAAGATATGGATAGAGCGGTAGAAATACCGCTACATCTGTTACCGTTCGCTTGATGGTGCGACGATCAACTTTTCAGTACGGTCGACGGAGTATGCACTAAATACTTCAACACTTCACATCACATACACGCTTCGCAGTTATTTAAGAATTTTTCAGAAAAAGGTCGCGTTTGCTATATACACAGTGTTTTATGCCTAGGTCGTATAAATACAAAACTGACAAAATCACTTTCATGTTCAAAACAAGTTGTGTAATCATATTTATCTACTATGCCGTATTTTTTCTTTAATCATCTAATATTATGCGAACACAAGAGACATAAAATATTATACCACTAAGATAATCACTTTAGTTTTTGGTATATCCATTTCCAAAACCCTTGTGTCGCTAATTGTACATTACCATAGAGTATAAAAGAACTCATCTGTCAGTTATGATGGATCGGCCTTTGTACTAAATATCGTATTTCATATTTTGTTTAACGTTCATTCATTTTGGATTCGATTATGTTTCTCGATTAAATAGTTCTATAAATAACCAAACAATTTTTTGTTCATCAAGTTTGGAATGTATGGAATTATATCGAAATCAAGAGATTTCTGATGCTTTGATTGGATTTGCTATACCTGTTATTTCAGTTTATTTGTTATTGCGCCATCTATCGACTAAAGTCAGCCTTTTTTAAAAAAATATTCATTGATTCGCATTTTTACAGGTATTAGTTGTCACAGCTAATAGCTATATGCTATGCCTAATTTAAATATTTAGGAATATACGATTTTATCTAGTTCTATCAAAAATTACCTATAATATGCATGTGACTAATATGTATAATAAGTATACATTTTATAAAGTCTTAAAAAAACAGATATTAAATTTATACTTACTTAAATTAAACTTAATTATAATTTTTTGTTCCTTAATCTGATTGGAAGTTTTTTGGTCATATTTATGTTATAATTAGTACAAAACAAATCAAACAATATTTAGAAAAAAGCAATAATTTTACCCCAAAATATCGATTGGTTAATATCGCTTAACGACAAAAAGAAAAAAAAACTAGATTTTTGATAAACATCTATTAATTAAGTTATTGTTACTTTAATTATCATCACCTCTGTGAACTAATAGTCCTGCGTTGGACTTAATTTCTAGAGGTTCCAGGTTCGATTACCGGATTGGACGGCAAAAAACAAAGAATGTGTATTTCCTACCTTCCAATAAAAATAACGATGCCCGGGTTAGGATATGTGCCCGGTTGACCATAGGCTTGCTACTTATCACATTGTGGGACATAGTGTCTGCGGCTTGTCATGGGTCCCCTGATTTTGCCTAGGCCTCGCCAACTTGTGTAGTACCACACGTGGGCGAGGCCTAGGCATGGGGGCAAACATTTGTTTAAACATCCAGATGTCTGCATTTATGCTATATGCACAAGTCTATATTTAGGGTTGGATTAAATTTGCCCGTGCAAATATTTATCATTTATTTTAGTGTTTTACCATCCTAAATAATTTTAAATATTAAATTTACAATAGTTCTAGTTTTATTTATAGTGTAGGATACACAAACAAACAAATTTCATTATGTCTATTACTTATATGATTTATATAATCCCTATAACAATTCTTGAGTTATAAATAGTCAAACTAACGCGCCTTTATTTTCGTAAATATTAAAATTACTTAACATGATTCAGGTCAGGACAGGATAATGAAGATCGAACTTCACTACTGGTAAGTCCATTTGACAATTCAATAAAACATTAAAACATAAACATTTGGCACGTTAACGATTTCTTCACAAACAAATTAAACTATGAATGTTACTGGTTTACCTTTAAATTGCTAATGTTGAAGTACACGACGTTTTAAATTAGATATCTTAATAGCAACCGCATAACATGTTCAAACATCAATTGTTAACTTTTGTTATTAACTAGATATCGATGTAAGTTCATTTCTATTATAGGTATTTTTATACCAAAAGTAAACGAAAAATACACTGTGCCCCTGATGATAAGAGATAACCGCAGCCTATAGACACCATAGATGTTATAGGTGCGTCGCTATCCTATGGCCGTGGTGTTACGCGAACAACGCCCGTCTTATTAATAAATGTGGTGTAGGGTAGGTGTAAGAGTAAGTTGATATTATAGTCTGTATTACATTGAAATAAAGACTATATACCAGGTTAAACCTTGGAGTACTTTACTCCGTGTTTATTAATAAGGCAGCGCAAGTCTATCGACTACCTTACCCTCCGGGCCGGAAGATGACATCATTATGAATAGGTAAGGCGGTGGATTAGTTATTATTTTTTAACACAAGGTTCACGTTTTAAATGTTTCGAAGTGGTAAATTGCTGTGCAGTACCCCTGCCCTACTTACCTAATGACGCTATTGCATTGCTATTGTCTTGTTCCGTACTGAAGGGATATGCTAGCAGGAAGATTGGCTCCCGTGGGCTAATATTTCAGCCGCAGAAATTGAAGCATCAGTGACATGGTTTCAATAGATGACGGTTGGCTTTAAATATCAGAAAAATCGCCTAATAACTATTTACTGAAGAAATTTTAACCTCGTATAACACCTTTGTGGAATCAGTTACCGAAGGCGGTATTCCCAAATGATTATGACTTAGGAACCTTCAAGAAAAGATCGTACTCATTCCTTAAAGGTCGACAACGCATATGTGATACTCCTGGTTTTGCGGATGTCCGTGGGCGGAGGTGATCACTTTCCATCAGGTGACCCAGTTGCTCGTTTGCCTCCTTTTCTATAAAAAAAAATACTACTAGAAAATGTTCAAGACGCCAACATTGTAACTCATTGTTGAACTATGATTAAGTTTATACTGGTTCTAAAAGCGTCTATCATTAGGCTGTAAGGGTTTTACAACAGAACCTTCGAATTGAACGTATGCGAGAAATAATCGTTCCCTCTTTCGGTTAATAAGGGTTTTCGTTAACGTTAACTACCTATAGGTCTGTCCATTTATAATAGCGATCTCAACACTGCCGTTTTCATCTCTGTCTCAGTTTAACCGTGTTGGTCCGGGCTCCTTTGCAGAAAAGACCATCTGCCTTCCCGCCAGGCAGCTCGTAAAAGGCGAGAATAGGCTTACCATCACTAATACCGTGACATCGGACTAGGTGGTAGAGTTTCGCAGCGACTCACCCGGATTGATACCACCGCCTTACCTATTCCAGCCGCCATAACGTCATGACGTGTTCTAGTTTGGAGGGTAAGGTAGGCGGTAAACTTACTTTTGCTCGAGCCCGTTACTTTTTTAACATCCCGGCCTCAAGTTGGCGACGCACCATTACCACCTGTAGTGTCTCTAGGCGGCGTGAATTTCTTACCATCAGGAAATCCGTATGCTTATTTGTCTTCCAATATAATAAAAATATAAATGCAACCATCATCTTTTTAGATCTTTCTAAATAAAAATTATAGAATAAGAAAACATGACATATTGACAAAAGCTGGTTGCCTTTTTTAATTCTGTAGTACCTAACAGAAAATAAATTTATACAAATAAAATAATGTTTGAATTACTAAGGAAAATTGTTGATATTATTTTCGGAACAAATAACAACAACACTTATATTAAAAGTATAATATAATAACCTCCGATAAATCCTCAATGTAATGTAGCTAAAAACCACATTGATCAAGTCAGCTTTCAATCAAAAAAAAGTGAATCAGAATCGGTCCATTCATTGGTTCAAAAGCTACGACGCCACAGACACACCTACACTCACACACAAATACAGAAGAGGGGGAAAGACGAGACACTTCAAACTTATAATACCCCTCTTGAACAGTTAAAAATTAAATGGTCAAATTAAATTCATTTCAATGGCTAAATTGTTTAAACTTAAATATAAACAAATTATAATGATGAAGTTCCAATTTATGAAATTAATTTAGACCGTTATACTATAACTAGAATGCATCGACTTTCAAAATGACTTCTTTTTTTTTCAAAATGATAACTTTTTATTTAATCAAATATTTCGAACCTGTACATTAATTAATGAATTACCGCGTTACGCTACGCATCATCAACAAGGCCCGGGATTGATTCCCAACATGGGCAGAAATTTATATACTATTAATATTTTTGGATTTGATTTTGCATGTATGAGAATCGTTGTCTTCAATTAACATAAATGTGCAATAGATTAATCCATCTTTTTCTCTATCAATGCATGGATATTGCAATAATGTTAAAGTCGTAAAATTACAGCGGGTGGCCTTGAAAACCCCTACCATGGAATTTAAAGGTTATGATTTAAGATTTATATTGATTTGACGATACTGGTATCAATGATACAAATAATGATTCCAATCAACCCACCCACTAATCAACATGCAACACCAAGTCTAGATTCTCTCGAGAAAAAGAGACAGCCATTGTTACTGACGCTTTAAGAAACAGTCCAATCCATCTATATCATTACGTCAAGGGCTGAACATTCTGCTCATCCACACAGCCCGGTGAAGTTGTCAAAACCGCGAAATTAGCAACATATTAGCGATTTAAAGAAAAAGTATTTAGAGAAGTGGCTAATATCACTAAAAACTCAACCTGCATATTTGCCTACCAACGTCAAAACAACAAATAGTTAAGGCAAAATTCCCATTTATTTAACTCATTTAAACCACTAGTAATCGAAGTTAACCACACCCATAATTAAGGATACGTTCAACATGGTACAGGATCATAAAATGCGTCTACTATCAGGAGGGCGAGGATTCCAATTTATTTTTTCCCCACCAGTGCAGGGCCGTTGCAGTAAAGTTGAAATCGTAAAATTACGATGTCTGGCCCAAAAAACCCCTACCATGGGGTTAAGGGTTATGTTTCTTTTGTCGATATAAAATAAAATTTGCGATTCCATTTGCTTCTATGGCGTTTAACTACAACGAACGCTCGATAGGCTCAAGTTTGATTTCCGATAAATTTGTTTGATAAACATATTTGTCTGTAAATAGTATATTTTAAACTCAGGCGTTTTATGATTATGGCTGCAACTTGGTTTAAACGTCACGCAATTAAGTCAAATTATGTATGAAGGCCAGATAAAAATAATAAAAAATTGTGCATTATTATGAAAAAAAAACATGACAAAACCGTAAGCCGGATATGGAACCACCTCCGAATTATGACCTATCTTTCTACAAAAATATACATTAAAATCGGTTTTGCTGTTGGTCGAATAATCGCGTAACAAATAAACCAAAAGCAATTCTAAAATTTAAAAGTAACACCTGTTTCATTTACAACATTTTTCATTTAAAATGCTATTTCCATTCACAAGTAGAGGAAACAGCATTTTAGCAATATTTCATTCGCAGAATTTTATAAGTATACATTGTGGTTTCCATGAAGTATATTTTCTAAGAACAACATTGTTTTCATAAACACAGAAACTTATAAACATAGATTTGTTCACTTATAAGTTATAGTGCCCTAGTAAAGATTCATATTCACATTCATGAAGATATATATGAGTTTGTCTTGTATTCTCTTGTTCCCGCCATACCTCACTAGACGAGCAGAAGCAAATATACCATAGCTTTATCTAAAACCCTGACGTGTCTTACTATGAAGACATATGACTATTTTAAATAAAACTGAAGATATTAAATATCAAATTACCGACAAGAAAAATAAATACTTATAATGAAGGAAGAGGCAGCATGCACAAAGGTGTTAAAAATAGGTAAAAGTAGGTTTTAATTGAAAGTTAACCAATTTCGAAAACTACTCGTAGTAAGGGTCGACCCTACGATAATGATAGTTCATGTTCCACTGGTTTACAATTCGATACACAGGTAAAGGTTTTGGTGTTTTTTTCTAATATTAGAAAATTCTGGTAACAATAAATAATTGTTTATTTAAATACACGAGAAAGAGTGGGATTGATAGAAAGTGTTGGTGTTAAAATGCGAAAGGACATGCTCCGCTGGTTCGGTCGTGTGGAAAGAATAACAGATTAAAGATTGACAAAGCAAATATACAATGCGAATGTGGATGGATGTACCCATATGGTACCCAGGGACATCAAGGTTGACATTCCATGATCAAACTGCTCGGGTGTTATTCGTGGGTGGTGTCAAGAGTCTCCGAAGCCGGTGTGTTTATATGAAAAGGGTTTTGAATATGATGGAAGCCAGACAGACAGGTTTGTCAGGATCGTGAGGTCTAACACTCGATACTCTCTGCCTCCCCGTAAGTCTTGGCGTGAAGATACATACATAAGTATGTATGTATGTATGTATGTATGTATCTATGTATGTATGTATGTATGTATGTATGTATGTATGTATGTATGTATGTATGTATGTATGTATGTATATATGTATGTATGTATGTATACTTAACTACTCTACATGCTTGTAAATTCTATATTTACTCATTTGAATTGGATATCGTTCTAAATTTATTTGTGATTTTTATCTATTACTGACTATTATTTCTGATCGTTGTTTAATATTAACATATTACGTAAATAATAACGTCAAATAAACTAAACTTTTTTTGAAAACCCCGTACTAAATTACTCGTATTTCAAACAGCCTTTGGGTTAAATTAAACTTTTAATTTAACTATAAATTTTAAAGAAAGAAAAAATTTCGCCCCAGACAGGAAGCCGACGAATGCTCTAACCAATTGAGCTACTGAAGATTCAAATTAATTTAACGTTTTAAATTAACCTAAAAATAAAGTTTTAAGTGCAACTATCTATTCTTTGTTAATTTTAGTGCATCAAGAAGTGTATGTATTCATTCATTCACACAGTTCGGAACATACTCTCACAATCTGCAACAGAAGTTAAAACTGATCTGTATTTGGCTACAGTAAATTATGTCTTTTTAAAGTGAGTTTGATGCATGAGTAAAACCGACGGGTGGAAACGATAGCTGCGAACACTGATGTTATGACAGCACAAGTAAGTAAGAGAGTGAGTGCAAGTCTTAGTCTTAGCAAGTCGCTTCTAATAAGATGTTGGGCTAAACATCGCCTAAAAAATAAACGTTATAAGAAAAATTCAAAAACACAGCTAATTCTATCACATCGCCACTGTAGTCGTCTAGCGGTCCAGTGTTGGGACCTCATGAAGACAAGTCCAATACCGGACCGATTCGATTAATCGGCTCGGATAACATAAAGAACCCGAGATTGAATATGTCTCCGGTTGATGATTATGATGATGATAGGCTTGACATCTATCACATTCTGGGACTAATCAACTCTTCGGAGATAAGGGCGTGAAATTCCTTTTTTAAAACACATTCGAATCAATCGATTCGAGCAAACTCACTTTCGTTTCATTTGTTATTAAAAAAAGAGCAGAAGCTCATCATTATAGGCTTCACCACCATGTGAACATCGAGGCAATCCAGCTCCTCGGCATCACAGATACAACGAGAAGGCGGAAAAGAACAAAGCCATATAAACACAACTTAATTTTACAGACACTAATTAAAAGTTGATGGACTTATATTTAGAGACTGTAGCTTAGAAGATTAAGAGAAAAAAAAAGAAAAAGTATCTTCACGCCCATATCCCCGAAGAGGTAGGCAGAGGCACAACCAGGGCACCCACGACTAGCCGAAGACACTAAGTCCCACAATGTGATAGGTGGCAAGCCTATCGCCAACCGGGCACATATCCTATCCCGAGCAACACTTTTTTTTTATTAGAAAATTGGAAAAACCCAATTTTCTTTTTGTTGCCCAACCCGGGATTCGAACCCGGGACCTCATGCAGTCGAGTCCAACAACTGAACCGCTAGACCACAGAGGCGAGGCGAAGATTAAGAGAAATTAAAATTACTCATCAGTCTACAGAATAGATAGTAATGTCGAAGAAGATGCTTAATAGGAAAAAAATGTTGTTTAAGAAGAAAACAAACACAATAACATAATGCACATTTCCACGTCCACCACCTTCATATATGAGCGAACATTTCTTAAAATGATTCATTCCCCTCCATCTCTATTGTTAAACAAAATTGGTCGTAAAACAACCCTAAGGTAAAACTCCCTACTTCCGAACTATAGCTTGGCCAATGCTTTATTGTGAGGGAGGCTGCGGTGTTATCGGTCTTGTAATATCCTAATGTAATACGCATTCAGAAAAAGGTAAAAGAAAGGAAAGATACACGAAACTTTTTCGTTTAAACCTTCTTTGAATTATCCTTGACCATTTTATTTAATATCCAAATTAAATAAAAAAGGAGCATCGATTAGATCTGGTAAATTCAAAGCTTTAAGTTTTCAAACTTTATTGTACTAAAAATGTATTAATGGTGCAAAAAATTACAAGTTCATTTATTAAAAGTAATAGATAATGTTTTTAATATAATATCGCCTAAGTTAAGAAAGAGATTACTAAATATTACTCAAAAACCATTTGAAAAATTCAAATGACATCAAAGGAAAAACTCACTAACAAACAAAATAAAATAAAAATAGATGAAGCCTGTAGGTAAATAATTTTATAACAGATTTCAACATGATTTTTGGAAGTCAGTTGATAACAAAGAATGAATTGTTAAATACTTGTTTGTCAGTGTCAAAAAGTCCAAACTGTTTTGAGATAAAATGTATTATCTTAAAGAAGACTAAGCTCCTCGCCAACTGGTCGGAAAGAAATTGGGAAGACTGGAAACTTTTAGCGAAATCCGCATAAACGTCCATTACTAAGTAAAAGTATTTACTGTCTGGATTTTTGACCCAAATGTTGAAAGGCTTATGCTTTTAACGTCACATTTGTTGTGAAAAATAAATTTTGTTAAAATTTTTAAAGCGTAATTTTATAATATATATATAAATCTCGTGTCAGAATGTTTGTCCTCAATGGACTCCTAAACCACTTAACCGATTTTAATCAAATTTACACACCGTGTGCAGTTTTGTCTAACTTGAAAGATAGGATAGCTTACATCTAAATTTTTCGCGAGCGAAGCCGCGGATAACAGCTAGTTCATAATACAAATTACCAAAAAAAATGCAGTAAACTGTATTGATTTGAGTCCTCTTTAAAACTTAGACCTTCTGCCTATCGCCTCAGAAGAAGTGGGCATACGATAAATGGGTTTATACTAAAAGTAAGTATCTTCACGCCAATATCTCCGAAAAGGTAGGCAGAGGCACAACCAAGGCACCAACGATGAGCCAAAGACACAAAGTCCCACAATGTGACAGGTGGCAATCCTATAGCCAACCGGGCACATATCCAATTCCGAGCAACGTTTTTTTACTAGAAAATTTGAAAAACCCAATTTTCTTTTTGCTGTCCGACCCGGGAATCGAACCCGTGACCTCAAGTCCGACAACTAAACAGCTAGACCACAGAGACGATTAAATGAGTTTAAACTAACGAGACTACTATTAAAAGGCAATCGTTTTTCTATGGCATGTATCTACAAAAAACACTGAATGTTTAAAAAAATGTAACTTTGGTGATAAGGGATGGGGACGAGGAGATCCATGCTACGGGGCTTACTCAGTTTGGACTCCTGTCTCCCTGTACAGTACTGTTTATTTAAGTTACACTATGTTTCAAGCCTCTTTTTGTGGGAGAAAATAATAAAGATAATAATAGTATAATGTATCTTCAAGTCTATATCCCCGAATAGGTAGGCAGAGGCACAACCAGGGCACCCACGACTAGCCGAAGTCCCACAATGTGATAGCTGACAAGCCTATTATCGACAACCGGGCACATATCCAATCCCGAGCAACATTTTTTTTTATTAGAAAATTAGAAAAAGCCAATTTTCTTTTTGTTGCCCGACCCGGGATTCGAACCCGGGACCTCATGCAGCCAAGTCCATCAGCTAGACCACAGAAGCGAAAGATTATAATTAGTATTATTATTATTAGTATTAAAACATTCCTATAATTTATATTCATATGACTAAGTTCATATAAGTACCATCAACTAAACCGCTAGACCTCTGAGGTGAAAGATTATAATTAGTATTATTATTATTAGTATTAAAACATTCCTATAATTTATATTCATATGACTAAGTTCATATAAGCAATCATCAATCATTATTATCATTTTAAAACCTACTTGATTGCTGAAACTCGTTTTTATCATATAAGTTGTGAAAACACCTAATTAAGTTGTATGAATGGGAATCTTCATTGGAAAGTTGATTTTTAGTGTAATACTAGTTATCAACTAGTTATTGCACGTGGTTTTGCCCACGTATTTGAGTTATTAAACGTCAGCTGCCGGGAGTTTGTTGAAATTCTTATAAAAAGTAACTTTTTTATTTATTTATTTATTTAATTCTTTATTGTACACAATTTATGACATAAAACATGGACGGTGATAAACAGAACAGAAATGCAATTTCCCCGTGTTGGTCCGGGCTCCTTTTACAAAATAGATCATCTGCCTTCCTGCCAGGCAGCTCGTAAAAGGCGAACATAAGCTTAAGGTCACTAACACCGTGACATCTGACTAGGTGGTAGAGCTTCGCAGTGACTCACCCGGCTCATCGATCATGACGTGTTTCGGTTTGGAGGGTAACTTACAACTTACTTTTACTCGAGGCCTAACATCCCGGCCGCAGGTTGGCAACGCACCATTACCACCTTTGGTATCTCTAGGCGGCGTGAATTTCTTACCATCAGGAAATCCGTCTGCTTGTTTACCTTCCAATATCATAAAAAAAACAAAAGGTGGGCTTATCTCTAAGTCTGCAAGTTATTCCAGCCAACCCTAAAAATTAGAACCTGTGATCAAACAATGGAAGGCATCATGCACAATAAATAAACAACGTAAACATTATAATAATATAAAAAAAGGATTGTGTGGTTTTATGAAACCACGGTAAAAGTGAAATTTGATCGATAAGTTATAGATATGCGCCAATATGGCCAATATGGCGGCGCCATATTGGCTTCGGCTGCTCTGACGTCACCGTCACGCGACATGCGAGACACAGACAAAAATATTTGAGACGATGTAATAAAAGTTTCACTTTAAAAACTCATAACAATGACATGTTATAAAATAATTTTAATAAATCTAAATAAATAAGAAACCTGAAAGTCACAAATTGTTATATAAGCGATGTTTTCTTTTATTTTATTTTATTTTCTTTTCTAAGATGACATATATGCATACCTATACGAACGTTCATTAGATATGAAATACATGTCGCCTTTATAGCATAAATGGAGATTATGCTTAGCCACTGTAAGTTTTTACCCTTGTTTCCCTTTAACCTTGACCTCCAAACTAGTATCGATAATGGCGACCATAATTATAGGGGCAAGTAAAGTAAGGTATGTATCAATGCAAGTATGATGATAAAAGGGCAAATATTGAGCCTTCGGACTCAATGTTTACGGAAACCCCTTTATCCTCGCGAATTTAAAGCTAAGAAGTACTAAACGGATTGCCCCGGTTAGGTCAGTCACCTATTTTAGCAAGTCTTTATATTTTTTTAAAGGTATAAAAATTATGATAATAAAAGGACAAATATTGAGCCTTCGGACACAATGTTTACGGACACCCCTTTGTCCTCGCGAATTAGAAGGTAAAAAGTACTAAACGGATTGCCCCGGTAGGGTAATTTTGTATTTTAGCAAGTCCTTATACTTTTCTTAAAGGTTATTAACTTTATACCTAAAAATTTACTATACTAGCAGCACGCATAAATGGCCAGTTTGTTACATTACAATAGCTTGTTACATTACGAATGGGAAATTATAAAAAAAAATTGATGCGTGTACTTATGTACGTTCGTGAGAAGTTATATCTAATTGAAAAAATAATACAAAAAATCTGTACTTAACGAAAAATATAAATCGCACTTGTGTATAACTAAATCACGTGTTTGAATTTAATACACTTTTGCGAATTTTTAAATATCTGTGACTTTTGTGTGACGGATCTAAAAATCTCACTCTCATCATTTTTCCATAACGCGCTTAAAGAAGTATAACTTTAATAAAACAAAATGTATGTCGAATTTAAAAGTTTTTGTATTTTTAACTAGTATGGCAAGTATATAATTAATTAATACTCATTAATAGTCTTAATAAAACGAAAATATACAATTTTACGAATGTTATACAAACTTTAAACTGACCATCATAGCGTGTTGCTAATATGGAATAAAATTGTCTCCGTAGCGTGACGTGTTGATGTATCCAAAGTGTATGTATTTTCCCCGTGTTGGTCCGGGCTCCTTTGCAGATTAGACCATCTGCCTCCCTGCCAGGCAGCTTGTAAAAGGCGAGCATAGGCTTACCGTCACAAACACCATGACATCCTACTACGTATTGGAGTTTCTCAGGCCCGGATTGGTACCACCATCTTACCTATTCCTGCCGCCATAACGTCCAATGCTTGCCTTTGACGTGTTCCGGTTTAGAGGGTTAGGTAACCTGTAAACTTACTTTTGCTCGAGGCTTAACATCCCGGTCTCAGGTTGACAACGCACCATTGTCACCTTTGGTGTCTTTTGGCGGCGTGAATTTCTTACCATCAAGAAATCCGTCTGCTTGTTTGCCATCAATTAATAAAAAGAAGGTACACTACTTGTCCAATAACGTGTATCACTACATAGTATAAAGTCGCTTCCTCTGTCCCTATGTCCCTTTATATGCTTAAATCTTTTAAACTACGCAACGGATTTTTAATGCGGTTTTTTAAATAGATAAAGTGATTGAAGAGGAAGGTTTATATATTGTATATTTTATATCCATGCGAAGCCGGAACGGGCCGCTAGTCAACTATAAATACCAGCGCATTCGTGATGGATTTTTCCGCTTACTGCACACACACTGATCACAAGTAAAAGAATCTTCTAACGCCTATCTCCATCTTACTGACGAGTAATGGAGTGGTCACATCCCAGATTCATGGTGGCTTTAGTACAAAAGGTTATAAAATATTGTAGTGTGGAAAGTGTCGGTCAAAATTTAACAAAAACTCAATGCAGACACATAAATTCTTCTATTACATTTAGGAAACCACATTATTAACTGCTAATAGTAACTCTGTGGCTTACAAAGGGGAACGGCGGCAACGAAAGGTCGGTACTTTGTCGGCACGTTTTGTCCAGTTTTTTGTTAAAATGACTGTGGTCAACACTGTGCTGGTGATATTGTAACCGGAACAAATATCTTTGATACTTTTGGGAAAGCTGCTTTTTTTGTTTATTTTTTGAATTTTTTTCATATTCGACTTACGTTATTTTTATTTTATTTTTTTCCATATTCCATCAGCTATCAGGTTTATCTAGGGAGTAATAAGCTCCCTTTATATGCGGTACTACATGTTCTTACTTTGTTCTCTAGTTGTCCAAAAGTTTTTTTTTTATATATGAAAGGTCAGCAAACGAGCACCGGAATCTCATGGTAAGAAACAACCGTGGCCTAAAGACACCATAGATTTTATACGCGCGTTGCTATCGTCTGGCTAGAGCATTAGGCCAATTGTGAAAGTATACTCTTTAACCTGATACTTTGCCTCTTCTGTTTTACTTCGTTTTTTTCTAATTTACGTACATAAAATGTCTTTTTAAATTTTTGTTTAACTCTTTAATTGTAGACATGTTTTTTCAAAAATGTCTTGATCCGTGTGCTTGCTTTTCTTACAAGTATTTAAAAATATGTTTTATTTTATTGTAGGTAAATATTAGGCATTTATGTTTTTATCTCTAAATATATAACTGGTTCAACTTTATATACCAACATTTAACACTAACAAAAGAAAATGTATAAAAGAACGGCAAGTATCAAGTTTATCCTAGTAAAACTCTTTACCTAACTTGTTACTTTTTAGATGTATTTTTCCGGCAGAGCGATTTATTCCGTTTTAACGCTTTCGGATTTATTTGGATTTCGTTTAATTACGAAAACATTAAAAAACTTTAATTTTTATTTTCATTGCCCCAGTGCCAGTAGGCTCTGGGTCTCCGGCTTATAGCGGCAGTCCATCCGCAAACCAATATTCGTCACAATTGATCAAAGAGTTGCAGTTTGAAGTCCGAGCAAATAAACAAACACATTCTCGCATTTATTATATTAGTATGTATGTAGGTATTTGACGTTTTTGATGGACGTAGGTGGCAGTGACCACTTGCTATACCGATCAGATTTTTTGCCTCTTCTAATATAAAAAAAATGTGAAAGTACATTTTAAGTATGTTACTGTAATGCTTAAGTGTGACTTAAATTTGTTTGTGTTTGAAGTCTTCTGTTTTGATTAATTATGCGCTTGCTTATATTAAATTCCGCGAAAATCTAGGTATATATCGTAATAAAAAATATGTAAGGTATTTTATTACATACCTAATTTACTTCTACAGTAAACCGTATAAAAACCACAACAACAACACACAAAATATCTCGGTTTGCGTACAGTAAATAGAGATATTTTGTAACTGGGTATTCTGACCGGAGTGATAAGTTTATGTATGTGTTATGTAGTCAATAATATCAGAGAAATCGATATTCAGGATTCAATATATATATATATATAAATTACATACCCAGACCTAAAAACAGACGCAGATTTCATCACTCAAATACCCTTTCTAGAATGAAACAGAAGCCTACTGGATGTTCTGTGCCAAAAAGGTTTAGACGGGTATTTAAACCCATTAACAAGCTAAATAATTAAAAATTAGATGTATTATACCGGATGACTCATTTCTCCAGATTTAATTTATTCAAGTCCTAAAATATCCGTGTGAACAATGCTTAACTTAAAAAATAAATAACATTCCACAAGTTTTTGTACAAAACCCATTACAAACTTGTTAATCTTTCGAGCAATATAATAAAAAGGTCTATTGTAATATAGTTATTGAAGCTACTTGTGAATTGGACCCCGAATATTTCGTGGTCCCGCGCCGCCGCCATTTGCACCTTTTTTGAAAACTTTTCGTGTAAATAAAGGCAAGTTCAGACTGTCATTTTTTATCACAATCATTCGTGTGGTTTGTATTATTTGTGTATGTCTGGTCACTCATGCTCGAAACAACCAGACTGTTTGATACTTTGAGTATTCTTACCTACTGAATGTCTAATTAAGAAGAAAAAGATATTAAAAGAATGCTATAAGTTACTTAGACGCTTCAAAACACAAACATTTTAAGGGAAGTCACTAATATTGGATTTAATGTACCTACGTACATTTATCATTTTAATGACCAGCTGTAACCATACTTTATGAAAATTAACTAATTACTTATACGATGGTCCCGAAGATTAATTGAAGACTAAATATTTACAAATGAAAAAATTAAAATGTCTAATGTGGTAACATTATCGGCGCTACCTGTGAAAAAGCCTACGATATTTTGTTTTAACGCGCCGCTGTTATTTGCACCTTCTTTTAATATTTTTTGTGAAAATAAGGGCAAGTACAGACTGTGATATCGTATTATTTGCGATTTGTGTATTTAACAAGTATATTAAAATCACGTAGACTCCTCTTGCCATCATTTTAGTAGTAGTTATTTTTTCAACACTATGTTCAAACTTTACATGGTTTTGGGCAAAGTTACTAGTGTTTTTACAATTTGATTTGCAACTAGTTTTGCAACGAATCTTTCGTACACTAGTTAAAGAAAAAGAGAATATCCTTAATGCGTACTAATAGGCATATAAAGAGATTGGTTTTCTTTAGTTTAACCAATTTTGCTGATTTTACTAGGTCTTGATATATGTATATGTTGGTCGGGATTGGAAATGTGCCCGGTTGGCGATAGGCTTACCACCTATCACATTGTGGGACTTAGTGTCTTCGGCTAGTCGTGGGTGCCTTGGTTGTACCTCGGCCTACCTCATTGGGGATATGGGCGTGAAGATACCTACTTACCTACTTACTTTGATATATGTTTTTGCTCTTACTACGTATTTTAAACGCAATGACATTGCAATATACCTAATTCCAATTTTCGTAAACAAGTTAAAGAAAAAAAGGTTGTCCTTAATACGTTGCTATTTATTTGTCCTGGTAGGCATACACGGAGATTATTTTTATTTATTTTAATAAAAATTGCTGATTTTACTAGTTCTTAAAATATATTTTTTTTAATTAACTTATTTAATTAATTAATTTAAGCGCAATAAAACTGCGAGGTACCTATTTCAATCTATACCTATATTAATACGTGATGCCAAAACTTTGGACCCCTTTTTACGAAAATTGCTATAACGGAGGAGTATGAAATTTGGCACACTTATAGTTTATGTGTAGGAGAAGTGCAAAACGATAATATTTTTCAATAATAATGCTTATAAATGACATTACATCAATAAATATAATATTATCCACACAACCATGCATTTGACACATACAAATACACATACATTTGATGATAACGATAAAAGATCACAGATGGCGCACTAAAAAGTTTGGAAACAAAGTAGTTGGTTTTAGGATAAGAAGATGACGTTCTCAACAACAAGATATTAAAATGTATTATGGTCGAATTTCGACCAATGGGCGGTCCCACTAGTTTTTATAATTACGTCATTAAGTACACAGACATTGAGTATTGTCCTCAATTTCCTCGAGACTTCATTATCAGATCTAGACTTGGTGGTAAAGGGCTACTCCGGAAGTAGATTTTTTGAACCTACACTCTTTTTAAAGTCAGTTAAGTAATTATGGAGAAATCACTTAACATAGGCACATAAAAATAAATAAGAGTCAAACATACAACTTCCTCCTTTTTTCAAAGTCGGCTAAAAATAATTTTAGTATATATTAATATATTATAGTAATATATTACAATATATACATAATATATTAATTAAGTATAATGAAAATAAGATATAGCCTGTATTAGTTAAAAAACATATATTTTAAATTTTCTAAAAAAAATAACGTTTCCCGGGATTGGATTTTCCCGGTTGGCGATAGGCTTGCCACCTGTCACATTGTGAGACTTAGTGTCTTCGGCTAAACATTCGGCATGATTGTGCCTCTGCCTAACCCTTCGGGGATATAGGTGTGAAAATAATGAAAATAATAGTCAAAAAACAAAAAAAAATATTTCGATTTCGATTTGGATTCATTGAGATTTTTTTCTGGCGTACTTTCTGTTTACATTGCAATACTTTACATTAACTTTACTTTACAATGTAATATAAAAAAAGAACAATATAACTAGTATTTACTCAAATGAAACACTGGTTTAAATTTACCGATCTTAAATGGATTTGAATGAGGCCAAAACCCAATTATGACCTCCTCCATATTTTCTGTACAGCTTTCAACCGCCTAATTATGGTGATTGTTAAGAAATCAACATTGCATTGTACTTTGCACTTAGAGAAGTGGCTCTAAGTGTTTTAAATGTTGTTTGCGTCGACAGAAAAATAGTGAAAAAATACTAAGTTAACAGGATGCTGCTAAACGTTGACTTAGCATTTCTAAAACGTTATATTTTAATTAATATTTCTTAAATTAAATTGTTAGATAGTATATTTTATTGTTACATTATAGTTTATATATTGTTATTTATTTTTAAACGATAATTTTTATACTTCACTAATTGTTTGTTTCAATAGCTCTGATATTATCTCACCAATGTCAATTAGAAATTACTTAAGTGAAAACACATGTAGGTATGTAGTTTTGCAACGAAAGGGTCAGAGACCCTTAATATGACTAGGGGGTCATAGTACGATGTTTGTAATGCACAATTTCAGAACAACTTATTTGCTCTAAGTTACAAGAAACCAGCGATTATAGATTTCAAGTTTAAAAAAAAAATAATTACATCAAAAAAAAAGGTATCTTCACGCCCATATTCCCGAAGAGGTAGGCAGAGGTACAACCAAGGCACCCACGACTAGCCGAAGACACTAAGTCCCACAATGTGATAGGTGGCAAGCCTATCGCCAACCGGGCACATTTCCAATCCCGACCAACATTTTTTTATTAGAAAATTGGAAAAATCCAATTTTCTTTGTGTTGGCCGACCCGGGATTCGAACCCGGGACCTCATGCAGTCAAGTCCAACACCCGGACTGCTAGACCACAGAGGCGATTAATTACATCATTTTGGGAAAAATCATGCTTTGAATAATTACTTTCCTACATTACTTTTATAGATATTATGAAAGTAAAATTTTATAACGTTTTTGATTATATTGTGACTGAATGCGTAAATTGATACTGACGAAATTTTGCTCACGGGCATAATAGTCTAAAACCGGTTTTCATTAATGTGTCTCTAATGAATACTCTTTTCAGGGAACAAGAAAAACTTATCTATGTTGGACCAATAACATCAAATTCAATTCGTAATCGCCTCCGTGGTCTAGCGGTTCAGTTGTTGGACTTGACTGCATGAGGTCCCGGGTTCGAATCCCGGGTCGGGCAACAAAAGAAAATTGGGTTTTTCAAATTTTCTAATTAAAAAAAATATTGCTCGGGATAGGATATGTGCCCGGTTGGCGATAGGCTTGCCACCTATCACATAGTGGGACTTAGTATGTTCGGCTAATCGTGGGTAACCTGGTTGTGCCTCTGCCTAAGTCTTCGGGGATATGGGCGTGAAGATACTTTAATTTACTTTACTTTCAATTCGTAACACCAAAGTAATTTAATCTTCAACAAATGTGATAACTATTATTGAATTTTTTCCCCAAATTCTAAGTAAAAATAGATAATCAAAATTCGTAAGTAAAGGTTTTGATATAGTTGGTAAAAAGATTCACGTGTTTCATCATATTTTCCCAGTGGTGACGATGTGATCTTCTGTAATATTTAGTAAATAATTATTTTGCTCATTGTAACATTACATTTTAGTAAGGCAATACATAAAAAAGAACTTTCAAAATCTATTGTTTACAATTTGCTATTATTTTAATGACAAATTACTGATTGTTATATTAATTACATCTATTAAAAAACAAGATTTTTAAATAAATACAAATTTATTTAAAAATATTGGCCATACAGGCTTGATACGTCATATGACCGTTGATACGTCGTGAAAGTTATTAAACCATATGTTGAATTGTCTTAAATATCGATTAACGGAAAAGAGATCAGGTGAACGCCATTGACTACCTGGATGGGGACAATAGGAGTTGATATGAGAAAGTTTTAGACCAGTATTAGAATGAGAAAATCGTTTATTTCGCATAGACCAGCCTTTCCCAAAGTGGGCGATAACGCCCCCTTATGGGCGCTGGAAGCCTAGAGGGGGGCGGTATAAATCTTGAAAAAAATGTTTTTTTTTAAACTAGG